>QHKN01000387.1:0-20450 GCA_004366955.1 Fusarium humuli | reverse complement strand
GGAGATGGTATTGGTTGGCCTTGTAGGGCTTTCTTTTGTGTAGAATGGACGAAAAGCGGGGAATACGTGAATAGCTTAGCGTAGCCACAGGCCCTATGAGGTTCGTTCTCCCGGGCGTAATAAATACTACTACTACTACTACTCAGAAAACCTAAAACACGAAACGCGTCGCGTTTCCGTCGGCTGACCCTTGTCAAGTACAACAGCTTGACTACAGACCTAAACAACAACATACATAACCGTTATCTATTGAAATTCACGTGCTCAAAATGACTGCCATTTACAACTGGCAGCTCACTATCACTATCAACTCGTTTGCAAAAGGATATTGGCCAAGACCTTCGCAATTACCACTGGCGTCGGCAATCACGGTGACATCTTACAACCAGCAGAGCTTCTCACCCAATGGCTGACAAGCAAGTCTCACATTCACCATTCGAGCCCAGAAAACCCGGTGCGGGGTAAATAAAGCTAATATCGAATCAGGCAGCAATGACACCTACGTCGCTGGTGCCTTAGCTCAAATACTTCAGATGACAGACAACAGAACGTATCTTAAGCATTTGTTATTGACCTTACTCATAGGTCCCTCCGAACTTTAATTTCCCAATACAATGAACGACGACTCTAACTTCTCTCTACGCAACATTGTCACAAACCATGGCAAGTCAATTGCATCGCTTCTCCTCAACATTGGTGAAAACAAACAGCCCCAGCGGAAATATTTATCATTTATCCAAGCATTAGAGTGTCTCAGACTTGAGAACTCCAGTGACGGACCTCTACTGATACGCCGCGAGATCAATGCCTTTGAGGAACAAGACTATGTCGCTCTGTCTTACACCTGGGGCAACTCTGAACAGGAAAGCCCAGTGAAGGGAAAATACAAGTTTCAAACCAGAGGATATAAGCCCCAATTGTTCCCATCGCCGGTTCGAGACTGCGTTTTTGACCGTGTGTTTTCGTTCATGCGGGCAAAGGGTCTTAGCATGCTTTGGATCGATAGGCATTGCGTCAAGCAGAAGACCTGCAAAACAAATGTTATATGTGCCCATGAACGATGCGAAGATAAGAAGCGCGCAATTGAGACCATGGACTTGGTCTACAGTCTGAGCAAGCACCCTGTGGCTTTGCTTGGGAAGCCAATCGAGTGGGAGCATGAACTTGATGTACTATTTAAGATCCTTAGCGGACAGTTCGTGAAGGAACTTGAACAAACAGAAGACGGCGAAATATTGCAGGCATTGAGTTTACTAAGTAGGATAACGAAAGATCGATGGTGGACCAGGGCCTGGACGTTCCAGGAATACTAGCGTGGACGGCGAAATATGACACTACTCATTCGACACCCTGAATTCCTAGAAGCAAAGAAACGGGAGTACGAAATTTTCTCCGATGTTCCAAACGAACTTTGTATCGAATCCATACGCTTTAGCAAAGAGATTACCGAATTTTGCCGTGCGGTCCAGGATAAAACACCACAACGGGAAGATGTATCACACCATACAAAGTATATCCTTGGAGCCGCAGGGAACTATAAAATCTTATTGGAAAGTTCGATGCCTATGACCCCAAAAGTCATTGCCGACATCCAAAGGCGAGGACTGGACGATGCTTGGGATAAGTTGGCAATCATCGCTAATTGCTGCCAGTACAGCATTCGAATAGACCATAAGCAGATGCAAAAGCCAAAGAGCCTCAGTATATCGATACTAGCGATGTATCTTCTTAATGGAGAGATTCTTTTAAATGACTCACGAAAGGATTCCTCCTTCATGCTTGATAAGACCTTATCCCAATTCTTGGAGGATCAAGCATTTAAAGAGTTTTATGCTCCTGAGGGCGAACGCGATCTCACTTTCAATAAGGGATGTCGATTTATCGACATCGAGTTCACGCCTAAGGGTATCAAGACGGAAGGGCATCTTTGGAAACTTGGTAGGATCATAGATCCTGCAAGGTTTCTTCTTCCATTGCCCGAGGCTAAAAACAAAACCTACTCTGTTACCCAGGATGAACAGCGGTGCCTCGCTCACCTTGCAGCTGAACTGAGACGCTTGTATGAGACAACTCTTGCCATGCATATTGAAAGATTTCTGAGCTATGATCCTACCAGACAGGAAGATAATCTCAAAAATGAGACTTTTTCTAGGTCATATATGCGCCTTATGGCAAAAGAGCTAGTCAAGGCGATCAAGAAAGGCAAATTGCTTCGATTAGGACGAATTTGGAACTTCCAGGAAAAGCCAAACCCATGCTCTGCTATATTTATCTGGAACGCTGATGCCAACATCAATAACAAAAGAGGCCGAAAACCAGAGTGGAAGTTTGCATTTACCGCTTCGAGACCTCTGAAACGCGGTTTCCAGCAGCATGGTACCAATGATCTAGATCACCACGTGTCACTCGAAGTTAAATGGCCATCCTCATGGAATCATTCTCCTAGTGAACTTCCTCAACTTCTCGTCAGAAGCTGGATTGTTGGATTGTGCTTTTTCTATGATTTCCCAAGGACAAGTGTTATTTTCCCATGGCCTTCCTCTTTCAATACAGTCATTCATTGATTGAGTCTCCTATGTTTTAAATCATCACCAGTTGTGAAAGAAATTCACGCCAATAGCTTCTTGCAGAATAAGTTAAGAGAACGCAGTAGCGGAGAAGAGCTCTGAAACTCTATTAATATGGTAAACTATTACTAATGGTGACCTTAATCATGTCATCATGTTACCAGTCCATATCTAGTGCGGATTAAGCTCGCCAATTGACCACGTATGCTTGTCAGAGAAGTATTAAGCCTTCTGCTCTAATGCCTCCGCCATCGAGATGGCTAGTTTTATGCCCATTTCTAGGTCTATCTGCCGTAATGTAGATGCAATCCAAGTTCTCTGATTTTCGTAGGTTGTTCCTAGCATACCCGAAAAGAACAGCGGCTATAGGAGTAAGTAGCCTCCGGGCGATGGGGGTAACTCTACATGTGCCGCTTTCTTGGTATGTACTCCGATGCGCTCGAATCCCAAATGGTACGGTACGCTATGGCATATTCAATTTACCATGTTAACAAGAACCTTAGCCGATCTGTTTGCTCTTTTCCTGCCAGGCGTGTCGTATCTCAGAGTTCCAGACATGATTGCCTCATGTACAAAAAGTCGTATAGTCCTATAGCTGTTCCATAATGTCGTAATCCGCAAGACCGGGTACATATTGTACTGAGACTGGAAACTGGTGACTGGAGCATTGGCTGATCCGAGATGTTGGTCCGAGTTGAAGGCCCAGCTGCTCGGTAGGTAGGGAAGGTAGATGCTGTATATATGCTCAATCCTTCGAAATATGCCACTTTATATCATACGTCCCAATCCTCCTCATCGAAATCAATATTCATCTCATCATCCATCTCCACAGCCTCTACCATCATCACTAGCAGCTCCTCCGAAGAGATGAGCTTCCTCGCAAACCAGTTGCCCATGCACTCTAACCTCTGGAGGTTCTGTGGCGATAACCTAAGCCTATCCCAGCTCTGCGTACGGCGTGCGCCCGAGAATTGTTGTTCTGGTTCAGCGGATGAGGGTGCGATTGAGAGGATATTGATGGCCATACGGTGGAGACGAGGATAGCGCCGGCGCTGCTCTGGAACTAACCACCACTGAAGAGGAGTTATCTTTATAGCATCAAGATCGATAGTTTTATCTTCAATAAACGCCATAAACATATCTTCATCCTCTTGCGAAGTAGGTTGAACTCTTAGACGGCGTTTCAGCCGGTCTAATTCATTCTCTACCCTCTTCTTCGAGGATGGATGAGACGTATCGATATCAGCAGCAGCAGCAGGGAGTGATTCATGAGGGAGATGCGCGTATTCCTTCTGCCAGATCGAATAAGCAGCATCAATAGTCTTCTGATGCCGCTCTTCAGGCCAGTTCTGAAGAAGATAATGCTTCCGCTTCGAGGGATCGAGAAGCATCGCGGCGGCGTATACTGGCGTTGACTCAACAAGGGCGTAGTATTTATCAAGGATAAACCAGCCCATCTCAATAGAATGAACCATGCGGAGGTCCTTCTCTAGGCTTGATTTATATAGCACCTATAAAGCATCAGCTTTATGCATTAACTTGATGAAATGGGATAAACCTTCTGATCCTCAAATAAGGTGAGGATAGCATCCATCAGGGTAAGGCTCTGGGATAATGAAGCCTCACTGCCTTCAACCCATAGCGTACCACTAGCAAATACAGAGAGAAACCTCTCCGTACGCTTAAGTGTATCCCACTCAACACCATTGAGTCGAAAGTTATCGCATTCGGGGTGTTTATCAATAAAGTCCTTAATTTCTCGCTCCTTGCGTGTCGTACGCTTGATGAGGTGATACCATGAGGACCATCGAGTGTCGTTATCAATCCCTAATGTAATGCCGACAGCCTCTATCCATCGGTCATGATGGATAGAGCTGTTTCGAAGCCATACAGCTAGGTTATGAAGCTTCTGGAGCGTAGTAGTAGCACCCCAGCCTTCGAAACCTTTATGCTTCGCTTTAACTTTATCCCCTCTTCTCTGGGCTTGTTCATGAGCTCTTATAGAGGCCGGATTATCCTCAACGACCGGTACATCAAGATAGGCGGAGAATAGCTCGTAAGGGTCGGTGTCTTCTGTCTCTTCAATAGCCGCAAGAGCAGCTTTGAGTGCCTCTTTTGAGGTGGCAAGGAGAAAGGCTTGAAGGGCAAGGTTAAGGATATGATCAAGACAGCGGATGCGGTGCGTAGTTGGATCATAATCAATCTGTTCGATATAAGTGAATATCCATCAAAAAGCTAGTGTATACAAACCCCAAATTCAAGTCTTAGAGACCGAGAGAGCTCTATGAGTAGAGTATCATTTGAAGTGGCGTTATCTCCAGTGTGATAGCCGAGTTTAGTTGTTATCCCGAATGATTTAAGGGTGTGGAGGATGATAGCCGCCTGGATCTCTCCAGAGTGGCTAAAGAGCACCTGTGGGAGTGCTAGCATCCCGTGTTTGAACTGGTAATCCTGGGAGATCCACCTAACACAGATGCAGAGGTATGCCTTTCGAGCTGGAGATGTCCACATATCTGTTGATATATGAACATCCCCAATAGCTTCCTGGATATTGTTCTGGAGTATTTGACGATATCTCTCGTAGTTGAGAACCAGGGCACGAGTGAATGTTCTTCTGCTAAACTGTGCAAGATCCGAGATCTCTGGATTAGCAGAGAGGAGGAGATCATGGAGTTCTGGCCACTCAATAGCATTGAGAGGAAGTCTCCTTCTAGCACAGAGTGTTAGCAACGCCTGGAGATGCCGCGGCCGATCATAAGCCTCTCGGAGGACCAGTTCTCTCGACGCCTCATCCTTTTGAAGCAAAAACGAATTCATGACCTGCTGGCCAGGCATTAATTTAAGCTTGGAAGAGGTTTGCCGGTCTTGCATATCCAGCCATCTCTTCCACAGAGATGGGTGATTGAGACGAAGATGATCCCGGGCTCCTGATGTGTAAATTGTACTCCAACTCTTCTTCTTATCCCAACAGGCGATACAGTAATGTAGGCGTTTATTTGAGGACTTCCCACTTCGATCAGATCTCTCCTTTGGTCTGAACCCGGGCTCCGAACCCCTGGCATATCGAAAGAAGGTCCAGATTGAAAGTTTCTCAGTGGGAATCGAGGCAATACTCGGAGGAGCACTGGAAGCAACACTGGGCGCCGGCAAGGAGAGGTTCGGCGTGGAGGGCGTTGTAGGGACGGTAAGGGATAATGAATCCTGTGAGAAGGGCATGGTTAGAGATCCATATAATAAATATTGAATATAAAACAATATATTGGTGTGAATGACGGTAGTAACTGGCAGGGAAGGAGATGAGAACTGTGTTGATTGGTGTGCCCAGTTGCAAGTCTATCAATGGCAATCCTTCTCGAAATATTGGGTATAACTCAGCTTGTTCTGCGGTACGCTTAGAGGCGACTAAGGCTCGTCGATTCCTACAGTCTAGACAGTCGGTCGTAGGTCTTCCACATGCGAGTGACGACTTTGTCCTCGAAATGAATCGATCTGCTGGCTTCTCCTGCTTGCATTTCCTGCAAACGTTCATCGAAGGGATAGAATCAGCCATGACTGACTGTGTTGGATTGGAGGGTCCAACGACGGGATGGAAAGGATGAGGGCGTCGTTGGCAGGTCGACAACACTGTCATCCAATCGTTGAGTGGAGACACACATCTGGCCAATCGGCGCCTAGTGGAGACACTCTTGGGCCAATGGGAGTGGAGATTTGAAAGTTCAAGTTATCGTCGTAATAGAAGTCCTTCGGACTTAATAATCACAGAACTCCATTTTCATACATTTTGCCATGACTACTAAAGTCGCTCGGAGCTGATCTATTTACAGAATTGTAGAAATATCACCAATCCTCATCAGGCCGGTCAAAGATTATACTACAGCCCGCGAGTTGTGAGTTGGACCTCAGAAGATGCCTTTGACTCGCCGTCATATGTCTGCGCTGCTCCAGTGATTGAGTCAGCCAATGACTTTCTACTCCCCATCTCGTCATCATGTCTGTCTTCTCGATGCAGGGTAATCTCAGTCGTCATCATTACCCTATTACCATTTTGAATCGGTGACATCTGTGCTCCATCATCAGCACCCTCGCTACCTGCCATGGCATATGCTCGATATGAGGTATTAGCAGTCTTGCTATCTCTCTCGCCGTTGAAGGTTTCTAGTGGAATGGTGTTGTGGTTGGCAGTGGTGCGGCTTCGACTCCGACCAGAGCTAGCATCCTTGCTTCCGGTTGTCATTTCGACAAGACTATTCAGGATAGCGAACTCCAATCCCAGCTTTGTGCTATAAACAAAGGATTTATACGAGGTCTGAATCTCATATTGGTTCGCATACTCAAGAGCCGGGATGGTGATATCGAGGATGATAATGAGAACGTTAACAAGGATAACGTGCTTCATTAACCGGCGGCTTGACCTCTTATTTCCCCTAGACTGTCCGAATCTCATGAGCTTGACCGTTTCGACGATATAAAAACCTGACAAGATGGTTTCTTGGAGGAAAAAGATAGTGACTTGGATCTTTTCCATGATCGAGTAGGGCTTCTTCCACATTTCGGGATTGCTAGAGAAAGAACCGTAGACCATAGGGATAATAGCGCCGTGGCAGATAATTGCGTCGGTGATAATCATCCCTAGGATAAGGCGAAGACGTGTCTGGTTCCGGAGCACTAAATGCAGCCGTGACCATAGCACCATTGATTGACCGGTGACCATGCATACCCAGCCGGTGACAATCAATGTGCAAGCGAGGTAGCCCAATAACGGGGACCCGAAATATTTGATGAGAAAGCCCGCACAATACAGGGGAATGCCCCAAGTTGCGATAAGGACAGTCCAAAAGTATAACCCGGCGTAGCGTTTGAACGTTCCCCAGATAAGGAAATTGAGCCCAATAGCATTATATAAGGAAATTGCGAGAAAGACGATAATGATGGTCAGGGTTGCGTGGGAGTCGCCGTCAGAACCGGAACCGAAGCCGCGAACATTCATCGCCATTGCCATCGGTGGTTGCCCAGAAAGGGAAAGAAAAAAAAAAAAAAAAAGAACACAATATCGAGGGTTTATCCAAACACAAAGGGAGCTGAAAATTTGGCATCTGTCTGAAAACAGGAAAGCGAAGCATAGAATATACAGTCTTCGATCTCTAATACAGGGAGAATGTCAATAGTTATAATCCAAGCACGCTGGTTTTGCCCTTGTGTACGTTGCTGTCGTACGCTGAAAGCTCGAGCCAGAGCTTAAATTTCTTCCGAACCAAGTTCTTCGGGAGTTGCCGCTACCGAAGTGGCTAGGGTCCACCGCACGCAGGGTTCTGACTCGTAGAGACCCAGGCCTTGTCTTCAAGCCTTGGCTGGCGGAAGCCCGGAAACGCGCAGTCCCGGACTACCGGTAAGCCAAGCGCTGGGGAGACTAACAAGTGCATCCGGTTCCAAAAGCTGAAGAGCTGGGGTTCGAGGGACCACAGAAATGCCAAAGTGCCAGGCAATCCCCCTGACTCGTTCCCGGGCCAGCACAGCGCCTATTTGCGGGGGAATTCGCTAGCAGGGTAACTAAAAACTGCGAGAACAAGGGCACAGAACACATGACAGCCATATCGTTTTTGCTCCCTCGCCCATTTCCGGGGAAATTTTACCCTCCTAATTCTGACCTAGCCCAAATCCGAGCTTTGGCGGGCTCCAAGCTTGAGTCACACACGCTTACAGTCTGGCTCGCCTATTTAGTAAAATTGGCTGGGCTTTTGTGATAGTTAATGACAGATGACAGGTCTGTCACCAGTCTCAGGCTTTTACCAGGAATCATATCATTTCCTTCCTAAGACTTCCGCGGAGCTAGAATTCTTTGCGAGTCCACGACGCCAGGTCGCGCCGAGCGCCTCAATTAATGCGCTAAGATAGGTTCAGGTTCAATTCGTTCGTGGTCGCCATTCCACAGCAGCCATGCCCCGTAAGGGGGTTTTGGCTGACGATCGAAGCGCCCCAAATGTTACAGAGTACAGATGCAAGTACTTTGTCATGGGCCTGCGATCGGCTGTTGGGTAGTGAGAGATGCGTAATGTGGCGCCGAGATATGGTTTTGAAGGGATCTGAGATGCACAGTTCTTCAAGACCTTGAGCACGTCAGCATCTGAGTTGAGTCGAATACTCCACATGGAAAGGACAGGCAGAAGAAATATGATGTCAAAAGGATAGCATCTTGCAGCTTGAGAATCTCGTCCAGGAAAGTATCTATTATGTTTTCTCCGAGCCCCCCACCGTAAGTTGGCTCTGAATTAGCCTCAAGCCACGTTGAAATATTTTGACGGCCTTGGCTCCGTAGACGCTGATAGGTTGATTGTGAACGGACAAGCCAAGATATCCTCATTTCCACCTCTCACTGCTGGAGCATCTAGAGCTAAACTTGAATATGATACGGTACCGCAGTACGCTGGCTGTTTGGGTTCGCACCACCACCGGTAGGTTTATTGCCTCACTGAAAGCTTCCCTTGTGTGTAGCCTCTTTCTTGTTTTGTCCGGTCTGGTCCTATTCCCTCTGTGACGTGATGTGTTGTCCCGACCAATACCTGACCAATCCACCTCCCTCAGTTGATGTCTTGTCTTCCAATCACATCAATTGGGGGCGGTCCACGAATAGTAGGCTTCGGATGCCAGTCCGTCACTGTATAGCCAATAGCAGCTCTCATTTTTGAGGCGATCCCCATATGCAAGCTCGCCCCCTCTCGAGCTTCTCCCCCACGATTCTAATGTTTTAATTCTCTGGCCAACAACCATTAATGGCCCCCGTATTTCTCCTCATCACGTACAAGTCCCACTGGGCCCGGGACCAGGACGTTCCCTGTCCGTGCTGTCCACCTTAGCTTAAATGTTGGTTGCTTCTACTACTCAGCTCTCAGCTTTCGTCGCCATCTGACATTGACTTTTTTCTTACGTCTCATTATCACTACCGCCCCCTACAGCCTCTGGTGGGCTTATTCCTTTTTTGTCACCGAAATCTCCACTTTTCATCTTCTATCGATCGTAGACTGATTGCACCATGGAGTTTTTCTTTAAACTATATGAAGTCCGACCGAGTAACACATAACCAATAACCTACTGTGTGGTATTCGTATTTGCATGTTTTGCTTTGCCTTTGAATGTGGGCGGCTCATATGACGCCACGCAGCTAAGGTCGGTACGCGTCACATGAAGTGCCGATATCTCCCAAAGTGGGAATCCGCACGCTAGTCTCTTTCGTCTTAGCGGTATTATGTGACCCTGGGCTGTGGTCCTGTCATTTCTCACCTCTTGCTCTGGCATTAGATTGTGACAAGCTACAGAGCGAAGAAACTAGTGCAAAGCCACAGCTGCAGCTTCCAACCCTCTACGAATCAAGCTCTCAGTAAAGCTGGAGTTGGTGCGTGGAGTAATCTTGCCGAAGCAAGTCACAAGCTATAAGAGAGGGCAAGATCATGAACATCTCAATTTCTTCACAGGGATAGTACCTTCCTATGCTACAGCTCGACCTGACGCGGAGCCGTTAGCGTTCCCGGAAGCACGGAAGAGCGAGCTAAGTATACAACGCTACCTTGATCGGCAAAAGCAGCTCGATAATACGCCTACTACAGATTCTTTAACGACAACACGAGCCCGGTTGGCTCGCGCGCCCGAGAGCCGTAAGAGAGAGCCGTAAGAGAGAGAACCACCATCAGGCAGAGGACTTTATACGTCGAGGTTGCTCGGCGCCAAGTGTCATGACTACTAGCGAAGGCTACCGTGGTGGTGCCAATGTCACAATCCCGATTGCAATGACGATGGCAGCGTTCTTCGGCATCTCCCTTTACAACGTCATCGAGATTAACGTCCAGATCTTCCTCCAGTTCCGGAAACGCACTGGCTTATACTTTTGGAGCTTGATTTGGGCCTCTTGGGGTATTGCAATCCATTCAATTGGGTTTCTACTGCAGTTCTTCCAAATTTCCCGCAACTCCTATGCAAACATCACAATCATCACCATTGGCGGTGTTTCGATGGTCATTGGCCAATCCGTTGTCCTTTACTCCCGACTTCACTTGGTCGTTGACGACAGAAGAAAGATCCGATGGATCCTGAAAATGATCATCTTGAGCTTCTTTCTCTTCACTGTCCCGCCTACAGTTATGAACTACGGCTCGAACTCCCCACACCCACAACCATTTCTTCGACCGTTTGAAATCTACGAGAAGGTCATGCTCTTCGGGTTCGCAACACAAGAGCTCATCATCTCGAGCCTCTACATGTGGGAGACCCGGAAGATGATGCGCCTCATAGCGCCAAACCCGAGTAACACCGCCCGCCGCGTGATGAAGCACCTCATTTACATTAATATCTTGATTATCCTGCTGGATATTTCCATCATCGGCACCGAGCTTGGTGGTGCTCACGTCATTCAGACGACCTACAAGAGTGCAGTATATGGCGTCAAGCTGAAGCTCGAGTTCCCTGTTTTGAATCAACTACGCGCGATAGTAAAACGAGGTGGCTGCGGCTGCGACTGCTCGAGGCCTCAGATCTCGTTTATCACAGACGAAGCAATGACACCACGCCCGGGATACGAGTTGGTACCAAGACGCCATTCCTCGACTACAAACACTTTCCTTTCAACACATCGGCCGAGTGTCTCTTCAGGACTGAACCTAGCGCCGTCACTTCAGCCCATTAAGGTAGGGAGCCACAGAAACGAATCCAGGTTCATTAGTGATCAAGCTCTTGGGCTACCACGTGATTACGCAGCTGGTTCTTCCTAGTTTCTGCCACGCTCTACGTCGAGCATAAAAGGGAGCGTCTTCCCATATTCGAGGCTCTTCATCTTCATCTCCTATCCCTTTCTACATCTACTTCACACATGTAGCAGCATTTAACACAGAGAAGGAGACCAATCCATGGCTTTAATGTAATTGATCGATACATAGATCTCAATCAATCTTTCTCCCCACCACGAACGCTTCGATTATATAATCTATCGACCCATAGAACCCGCCTATTGATTATGTTGTAAACATGACGCTAACACTAGTCGGGGCGATCTTGCAGATAGCGTAGCGTAGAGATCCTTTGAAGATATTGCCATGCGGGTGAGAATATAATGTGTCCTAGATGCCAGTCAGGGGGTGTCTGAATGAAAGAATATATTGCGCCCGGGAGGATACGCCTCATAGGGCCCACAATGTTGTATCTCCTTGCGTTGTTTTCCCCTCATTTTACCCCTTACAACTTCAAGGTCGCCTGTCCTTACACCTTGCCACATTTCCCAGCGTCGCTTGTCCCTGCGACAGACCTGCTTGAAGGCCGACTTCTCCAAGTGTTCAGCATCCCACCTTCAGCAGCTGAAGCCTGGTATGTCTACCAGAGGATGTGCTGTATTACTTCTTGTTATCTTTGGTTTGTTAGTATGTTTTTTCATGTCTGTGCAGCACCCAAACGCCCTGTGCTTATTGCAAACTCGATCGCCGCTCGCAATGCTGCTAAGTTCGGGCTCCATTTATGCCCGTCCTCTAATGTCTCGCCTCCCGGGAAGAACGATAGATTGCCCATCATTGCTTGTTCGACATTTCGCATGTGTTCTCGTTGCTCGTCCCACCGTAGACATCGGAAGAGGAAATGGTCCACCGTTTCTTCTTCCTGGCCGCAGTCACATGTATCTGTCTCTGCTACGCCTATGCTATGCAGATACCTGTTGACCTGTGCCATTCCCGTTCGTAGTTGCACCAGGATGTCAGATCCGCGTCTCTTCAGGGCATCATATAGCCTGCGCGCGTGTTTGCCGGGCAGCGCCTTGTCGAGCCGCTTCGAATAGCCACCTACGCTGTCAGGTAGCATCATGTGCTGCCGACATTGTGCTAGTAGTACTCTCAGTCAGGTCAATCGGGCCTAGTACGGCAGTTTCGTTGCTCTGCATCCGCTATCTGTGGCTTTTCGCGTTTCTGCATTTGCTTTTACTCCCAGTGTGAAATACTCGTTTGTGGACGATACCCAGCGCATCTTAATGGTGTTACCACCCTTTTCAAGTCGTTCGACATGTTTGTAGATCTCCCGGATGGTGCCTTGTCCTAACTGCTGTCGGGGTTTCGCGATCGCTTGTAGCGCCGATCGGTTTCCTGTTGCAATGATCGCATCTCGATGTCGGAGACCGTCAGACATGCACCTAAGGGCTACTACTATCGCTTTCAGCTCGGTCGTATATGCGTTCTGTTCATCTCTCGGGCCAAAAGTGATGGAGTACTTTGCTATGATACCATCGTAAGCTCCTCCACCGGCCGTATTGCGCACAACGCCGCCCATGCCTACTATGCCGTTTCTCGCAGATGCGCTTGCCGCGATAAGCACTTGTCTCGCGCTCCTGGTCTCGGCCACGTCGCCGACTGTGCCTGCATCTGCCGCTACCTCCTTGTCCGAGTCATACTCCACCACCATGTGCCTATGCCATGGTAGTAGCGCATATGGCTCAATCGTTTCCATCTGTTCTATTGCGGCATCGTGGGCGAGTGCTAGTTTCGTCAATGGCGACAGATACCTCTGTGCCTCTCTCACCCTAAGTATCGCAAGCGGGTGCGTCTTCGGCAGTGTTTGTATGCTGACGTAGAGCCGTGTGCCGGCCTGCGCGTGGCGTTCACCGATGGGTAGAATGCCAGCTTCAGCTTCCACCACCGCCATCGAAACCGTCTTGGAGGCTCCTGTGATGGCTTGCGCACCCATTTTCTGTGCTTTGTTCAGCCATCTGGTCTCCCTCCACCCGTGCCTGTGAGACCACACGTTCGAAGCGTAGTCTATCATCGGGGCCACTTTTGCTACAAACAACTGTCTTGCCGTCCGAGGTGTCGACCTCTTCAGCCTTGTAGACACATGGCGGCCTGAAGTCCCTGTGTAACTGCTTCCTTTATGTGTTCCTCGTACCGCAACTCCGAGTCCATCACCAGTCCTAGTATCTTGCCACTTTTCTTTGGGATGATCGCCAGGCCTTTGATCGTATATGGGTTTTCATCGGTGCGTTCGGGATGGCGCGTGAAATGGATGATGACCGTCTCGTCCTCCCCAAATGTCACCCCGCTTCGTCTCTCCCACTCCAGTGCTCTTTCGATGACAGCCTGGATGTCTGTTTGGTTGGCTTCTGCTGTCGGACCCGTCACCCAGGCTGAGTAGTCATCGATAAAGGCGATTGATCCACCTTTTGCATTTAGAAACACTAACTTTATATAGAACTTATAACGGTCTTAGTATAGGATTCATAAGTTATATCCTGAGATGAATTAGAGTTCACGATTTCATTCAATAGTTTAATTTATCTTAAGTTAATCTTGCAGAAGGAAGAAGATGCTCGTCGTCCAGATATTGATTGAACCCTGAGGCCTGAGGGCCGAGCAGCTCCCCTAAGAGATTATTGCTCAAACTTCCAGAGTGTTGGTTGAGATTGTGATACCAAGCAGCCAAGACACTGGAATCTCCTCGGTTGGCGGGGCTAAAGTGGATCAGGGATCTAAAGATGAAATCCTGGAGCCGGCTCCCGTTGAAGACATCGGCTACAGAGTTGGAGAAACAGCCGCACTCCGGCCCTTTCGGATTGCGCGGGACATCAAAAATAGGGAGGGGCCGAGTCAGTAGTTCTAGAATTATGAATTACGATATTGTATTGACTTTCTATTCGTTTGCCATTAGCTGCGAGCTGAATGCTCTTAAGAACTAACGATTCTAAGTTTTAATTGCAAAGACTGGGAAGATACAAGAAAGGATTCTCTCCGTGGCACAACGGAGGCCTAGAATCTTTCCCCTGTTCCGGATGAATGCCCCTGGTGTAACAGTGTGGTAACTAACTTTTAGAATCAACAACACTTCCCCACAAAATAACAGGGGTTTACCTCTCATCCCAGTTCCAGTTGTGGCTGCGCCAGAGATCGCTAAAGACCACTAGATCGGACAGACAAAAGTGCAAGCCTGTAGAATCCCTGCAATGACTGATTAGGGCTTATGGTGGCGGAATTAATGTGGTCGGATGACATTTGATTTAGAGTTTGACCCTTGATGATGAAGCAGACCCTTAGTAATGAATGTCATCGCGCTATATCGCTGCCGGCGTGGAAGGCGTTTGGAATGCCAAATTACTGGCGAGATGGCTTCCACGCACTTGTTGTATCAACTTATATAGTAATTCCCACGGCTGATGATATCCTTCTTTCTATCAATTTTCTTGTGAGGCTTCCAAAATGGAACAAAATGACAGCGGCGCAGCTGTCAACATGGTCTTCCGACGTGGTTATGTGCCGCTTTCGGAAATGCCAACGACAGCGAAACAGCAAACTGGAATTGCGATTATTTTTCTCATGACGTCTCTTGCTTTCGTCACATGGAGTGCCCGCATGTACTCCAGATTTAGTAAGAAGCAAATTGGTATCGGTGAGTTTGTGGCAACGCTGCATGTGTGCGGCCTCACGTGAGATCTGTTGGTCTGACTGACTTGCCATAGATGACTGGTTCGTCACAGTCGCAATGGTAAGATTACCGCGCTGATTAGATTGATCTGATAACTGATCAAGATAGATGTTCTTTATCGGCCTACATGTTCCATATTACTACTGTAAGTGCTGTATGCGACACATCCCAAGACCGGGCACTCATCCTTGATAGTCTTCAGATACGAATACATCGGCTTCCATACCAAAGATCTTCCAAAGTCCTATAACATCGAGCCTGTTTTATTTTATAACTGGATAATGCAGGTCCTTTACAACCCTATCCTGGCTCTTGTCAAGTCATCAATTCTTTTCTTCCTTCTTCGCCTTGGAGGCCATAATCGCAGTATCAGATGGACTATCTACGGCTTAAACGCATTTAATATCGCGCTGATGATTGCGATTTTCTTGACCGTGGTATTCCAAACCATTCCTATCAACGCTTTCTGGGACCTGTCCATAAAGCCAGAACGTCAGATCGATGGGCCAGTGTTCTACATCTCATCAGCCATCATCACAATTGTTACAGATGTTCTTGTTCTTTTGATTCCATTTTGGATTTTCCTAGGTCTCAAGATGCGGATCGCTGCGAAGCTGGGTTTGATCGTGGTATTTCTTATGGGCGGCGTGTGAGTACTTAGCCAGCACCTGATTCGCAATTACTAACCCTTGGTCAGAGTAACAATTGTTGCTATTCTTCGTGTGATCGAACTGTATAAGAAGTTTTACGTCAAAGGATACGACTCAAGATACTCGCTTGGTGACACACTGAGCAGTATCGAAGTCAATCTCGCCATCATCGCCTGTTGTGGTCCAGCTCTGCGTCCACTGTTTCGCAGAATGTTTCCTCGTCTATTTTCCGGAAAAAGTACCAATGACACTGGAAAATACAACACGCCCAGTCGCTATGGAAAAGGTACTGCTGGAGTCACGTCGTTTCATCTCAAGGATATGCATCGAAGCAGGACACAGACTGAGATTCGTGGATACTCACCTAATGGAAGCGAAGAGGAGATTATGACATACAATGGCATCCTCCGAATGACTGCTGTAAATTGACCTTGTAAACATCACTTTTATCGTTTGTTTACTGACTATGTACAGATGGATATCAAATATGACGAGGCACATTCGACAGACAGAGACGCTGACAGGGAGGTTGGAGGCGTGAGAGGTCCTGTACCACCTTGAATAGCAGGGGAAGAAAAGCCCAAAGGCTGGGTAGTCAGAGCATCACAAGGTATATATAGATGTTAACTGGCATATATTTGTATTTCTTATTACGCACTGAGTACTAAAGGCCTGACCAGTAATCCATGGGTTCTTCGAGTCGAAAAACCAATAAACCCAAGTGGGGGTAAGGGCGCAGGCCAATCGCAGTACACGGATGCGCCCCACCAGACAAAATATCCTTTGGCGTAGGGTATCCGCGAAACAGACGGGTTATTTGCAGCGCTGCCCACAAATCAAATCCAATCAAACAAACTGCCAAACAAATCAATCAAATATGCCATAATCCTATTTCAAATCAAACAACTGGATAAATCTAGATTTGAAATGGCATTCGATATATTTGATACAGGATATAAGGGTGGCGATATCACCTGTCAGGCTGATAGACGCGTCTTTGCAGCCTACCCGGAACCGGATCAATGCTAAAAACTGGCGAGCTGATCTGACCAATCATAGTCGCTACTTAGATCCTCCATTAGTGCACTAACCTCACCAGAACCTTATGATTGGCTGAGGAGAAAGTAGCCTCTTAACTTTTCTGTCTGTCGCACTCCCCCCCTCAACGCGTGCTATTCCTATCGATCGACGCGTAACCTGGTGGAATTTAACGACATCATGCTTCCTTCTCCACCCTCCGCCTTTGCTCTCCTCCCATCACCGAGAAATTTGGCGAGTCAATTCGAGCTGGCGACGCAGACGGCATTGCCAGATCACCCTACCGTTGCAGATCTTCCACAAGAAGTATGGAGGAACAAACGATATATTCTGGAAGAATCTTTGTCCCGGAAGGGCTCGAAGGGCCGGAAGAGCTGGATCAAGCGCCACGGACTTTTTCTCGTTGAGATCGACACCAACGACAGTCCGTTGAGTCCTTACTAGGACAGAATCTATTGATACGCACCCAACTCTCAATTCGTACGCACCCTACCACATTCAGCCACAATGCCTCCGACATCGCCCCGTGAGCTATATCTCCGCCATTTCCAACAATACGGCCCACCAGTGCTGGATAGCCACGCGTGTTGTTTCATACTGTTTCGTATGAAACAGTAACTCCCCCAGTTTCATATGTTTCATATACGCCCGATGAGTCCCAAATATCTTAGTACTTAACCAAGAAATTTTCGCAAACCAAATGCCTTTAATGCAGTTAGAATCTTGCTAATAGTAAATATGTGTCGCATATCACCATTAGGTTCGTGCGACTGGATATGAAACGCGGCCCGTACTTTGGAGTCGTGTCTCCAGTTTTACGTCCGGCTTGTCACGTCAAGGACTCCAATCCTAACGACATGAGCTTAAATAGCTATGCCCGAACACATGGCTGTTTAATTTCATTTGTTCTTTAGATAATTCTTATCAATTGACTGGTGCCATCACTGATCCCTATGGAATTAATTGTCCGACAATATGTCATCAACTTCGCCCGCTCCCTTATTATCGGAGCCTTCTGATGAGCTCTTGGGGCCTGCTTCGCCTGGTTCTCCCGTTCCCGCGAAGCGCACATTGGATCGCTCTCCCTCTAATCGGGCTGGCAAGCGCGCCAAAGGCCGTACAAACAAAAGCACTTGGAATGAGGCGCGTGGCCCTTATAAAGAGAGAGGGGAGAAAGCCCGCGATACCTCATACCACGAAATTTGGTACTGCAAGCATTGCGACTCCACGAAAAAGCCTAATTCGGTAACGACGAACCTAAGTCAAGCCCGCAAGCACCTGTAGGACTTTCATGGCATCCGGGTAATAGAGCATATGGAAAGGTCGGATCTGAAGAAGCAGCAACATGGCACCATTACAGACTTGTTCAGAAGGCAGGAGGAACGTCAAGCCAATCGAGACCTTAATGAGGAAAAATATTTAGCAAACGCTATTAATATTCCTGCATTCGAGGAAGCACTCGCCAGACTTCTTGCGGTTCGCAATATCGCCCATACATTCATCGAGTACCCCGAGTTTCATGCTGTTATACTCTCCTGCAACTATATGGCCCGGGACGTCCTCCTACGCAGCCGCAGAGAGGTGCCGAAGCTTCTCAAAAAGACTTTCACTTAACACAAACAAGGGCTCGTTAAGAAGTTTTATAATTCTCTCTCATCTATGGTCCACTTCACGATTGACATGTGGACCTTATCAGAACAGAAGGCGGCATACCAAGCAATCGTAGTCCATTTTATAGATGCAGAGACGAGAGGAGTCGCTTAAGCGTTATTGTCACTGCGCGAGTTCAAAGGAAGCCACAACGGGAAATTGCAAGCCAAGGCTTTCCTAGAGGTTGTTAAAGAGTATGATCTTAGAGGAAAGGTTGGCTACTTTACGATAGATAACCACGATGCTAACGACACTATGCTTGGCGATATCGCAAAAGAGATTGATGGTTTAGATCCGGTTGCCAGGCGACTACGCTGCAGTAGCCACATCATGAGCCTCATCATTCAAGTCTTCCTCTTTCAGAGTAAAGCAAAGAAGATTCAGGAGGATGAGAGAGAGGGGATTGATGAGGCGTATAAGCGGCTATGCAGGCTATCCGAAAAAGAAGAAGGGGGCATTATTACAAAGGCACAAGCTACCAAGGAATGGCAGGAGTTTAGTGTTCTGGGGAAACTCCACAACTTGTGCATATATTCAAGGAGCTCTACCAGCATTTACAACGACTTCAAGGCCGAGATTGGCAGGGCCTTGCTAAGGGACAATAACACACGTTGGAATTCATGGTTTCGCCTTATTGACGTGGCAATTAAGAAGCGGGCAAAGTTCATAGATTGGATTCAAGAAAATCATGCCAAAATCAAGAAAGATTCACTGGACCATAACGACTGGAACGAACTCGGGGATATTTATGCGTTCTTACAAGTATTCTACCAGATCTCGGTACGCCAAGGCCAGGAGAATATACTCAATGAAGTTCTCTCCCATATGGATTTCCTCCATCATCACTTCACGCGGAATAAAAACCGGGCTTTCAGCGGCCCACGTTTCTACGCGCGCTTTCACGTGGCTTGGCTAAAGTTCAAGAAGTATTACCAGCTTACCGAACAAGCCCCGGTGTACATGGCCAGTATTCTCCTCCACCCAGCACTCCGAAAGAGCTATCTAAATAAGCAGTGGAAGAGAAACCCAGCCTGGGTCAGCAATGCCGTGAAGGCTGTAAGGAAGATCTGGTCCACAGAGTACAAGATCTACCAGCTCCCAGATAAACAACAGGAGAAAGGGCAAGAACTCGACGAGTTTGATCGCTGGAGGCAGAAGGTGTACAGCACAGCGAGTGAGGTGAAGGATGAATTCGACCGCTTCATTTATGCAAGTAATTTGAAGCCTTCTAATGGCCTGGTTTTAACGATATTTCGCAGGGCTCACAGGTTGGGATTGGACAGCAAACGGCCTTACAATGGTGGCTTGAACCGACCCAGCGGGAGAATTTCCCCCTCCTCTGCCGTATGGCTATTGACATATTCTGCATCCCCCCTATGTCTACGGAAGCAGAGCGAATCTTCTCAGGCGCAAGACGGCAGGTTACATGGGATAGAAGTAGCATGTCTGTCAAAATGGTAGAGGCATGTGAGTGCATTAAAAGTTAGATAAGTGTTCCAAAGGGAAAGAGCAAGCCGTTTCTTGCAGGGGTATTTAGGGAAGCGGAGGATATCGACGCGGCTGTAAGGATACCCCAAGAAGATATAGAGATGAGTAAGGGGGCAGAAAGTGATAGTGTGTCACAGCTTAAGACCAGACCAGACCAGCCTACCCTAGACCCAGCTAGTGGGTCAGTATCACGTGGTGATACGTTATCAGCTAGACTCTTGACCGACTTCCAGATAGATCCTGAACGTAGCTCCTTGAGCTACGTCTTGTCAATAGAGCCTGACCTGCCCGCAGTGCCTATCCGTAGCTAATAGACCCGATTCCGCCTGAAGCGTTCCCCGTCCACCAGTGTACTGAACTTTGACCGTGACATAGTGAGCCTAGGGAATTGGCAGTGTAGGTAGGCAGACAATACTAAATATCTTTAGGGTACTTAGAGATAAGGAGTATATCGACGCCAAGCTTATTAAAAGATTAGACTGCAACTGGATATTGTTTTGTATAAAACTGAAACCGGTTTATATGTGTTGAACAGTAGGATGGCCGCACGGGGTATCATGTGACCTAATAGTCAGCTGTCGGCGACCCTAGACCCATTCAGGAATGTGACGGTTTAGGTTCCCAA
>QHKN01000386.1:0-19961 GCA_004366955.1 Fusarium humuli | reverse complement strand
TGGTGTTAAGGTTAACCTTAACCTGGCGCCATAACCAACTCGGCCATCTCACCGATGATTAGTGATTTTCAAGTTAACAAACAGCAGCCTATACACTCACGGCGAATAATTTCATGTTCAACTAGAAAGCTTTACTTAGGTATGCTAGACACCGTCCCGCTTTTCCCTTTATCTGATCCCACAGCTGTAGTTCCCTGGGATATAAGTTCTAGTGATCTTTCCCTGAAATCACCAGTATTGGCCTCTCGATCCGAGCTGCTGTAACCGCCTCGAGTTAATATGAAAGTGTGAGCTCTGCGTGTGAGCTGTCGAATGCCAGGCATGCAGCCCACGACTACGCCCATGCAAAGTTCTATGTAAGCCCAAAGAACAGCTTTAACGCCTTCTGATAGTACTTGTTAGTTTGGTGGTTGGAACAGTTTTATGTTATTTTACCTTCAGCGCTTCTTGCTATTTGACATCGTATCAAATAGTAAAATCTTATCACGCACGCGCATGTGAGTCTAGTCTTGTTAATTGACACTTCCCCAGACCGGGTTAAGAAATGACTTACAGAATTCCCCAACTAAACATCGCTATAACGCCAACTTTCTTTCTTAACTTCAGTCCCAAATGCCATACTTGTGTCATAGGGAGTATCAACATCGCAACATCCAGTGCCAGACTAATACACCCATGCGTCAAATACAACAGCTTATCATCCAAGACTTCGCCCTTGGGATGGAATGTCCCTCCACCTGTCCAATTCAACGATACGGGTTTCTTCTGGAGGAGGATAAGAATAGCATATAAGGTCGCGACGGTGAGATTGATAGATTGCGTAATCCAAACGGCGAGTCGAAATCTGCGGTCGGGGAAGATTCGGAGATAAAATGCTAAGACGGACGCTTTGACGAAACCGAGCGTGATGAAGTATGTTACTTGTTGAATGAAGAACATCTGAGAAAATTAATGTTTGTCACAAAACCGGGGTCTTCGAGGACATACCTTGAAGATAAAGACAACTTGCTCGCGGCTGAGTGTGCGTAGATCAAGACCAACGCCATGCGATATCACTGAGAGCCATATTTAGTACTTTGTCTTCTAAATAGTATGAATTGAACCCACTGAGCTGAAACAGGATAAGAAGTGGCACGACAAGAAACTTTGCCCAATTAGCATACGCAGTCTCGTTGAAAAATAGCTGTAACCTACGGCTGCAAGTGACATGAATGTGTCATCAGCACCCCAATTCGATCTGTGAAGAAACTTCGATAGCAGCCTCATACAAAAGCATAGCAACGCGAAACCGAATATGATCAAGCTTGCAGTACGCAACGCTGGTCGGTAGTCTCGTGCTTGTACATCGCATTGGCGGATGGCAGCATCTTTGACCACTGTGACAGTCAGTACACCCTCCGGTCGAGTTTCAGTGGGATGTACCTTGTATTTCCTCGTCGTTACACCCTTCCTCAAGGCACAGGCCTAGCGCTTGTACAAACTCGAAGTTGACGCAAAGTTCTTGACTCGTCTGCTCCGCGAACTCAGACATCGACATAATCCTGGTGAAACATTGTATCTGTACGATATCATTAGCTTTCCCGGTATTGGCTTTTTTCAGTAAAAGGATTCTTACCCCGCATGCTGGAAGATTCACTGATGTTGATTGAGCCGTCGCGTATCTGCCAAGAACCACTATGGCAAAAATGGCTGCGAATTTCGACATCGCCATGATGTGCGCGACATCCACATAGCGGAAAATGAAAGGTACAGGGATTTACGTGACTGGTGAATGGAAATGAACTGGCTTTATTACGCTGATTGTGCATGTATGGAATGCAGGCTTAGATATCGTGGCGTTAACACTAACCTCATAGCGGAACATCAGGGTGCTAGGACGGGTTCCTGACAGATCCAACCAGTCAAAAGATTGTAGATCTAATTATGGTAGTGTGACGCTACTTCTCCAGATCCTCCGGTTTCGCGCCTAATCTTCCGGGACGCCCGCTATGAGAATTCCAGTCGGCCGACTAAGCTCGGTCAACATGACAATAGAGTGCAAATTAAGCTTCACGGATTTATGGTGGCAATAAAGGTGATTATGATGACGCCGTTCCCTACATCGAGACTGCTCCACGAACATCAAAGTGTCTGCGACAGCAACGGGCACATCAAGTTCCGCACGAAGCGGTGCCGTATCGACAAGCTATAACCATTAATCATATTCTGTAACGATGAGCGGGGAATGGCGAAACACAGGTGACGCAACGAAGGGTTAGGTTTACATGTGGCCAAGCAAGACGCCATGAGAAAAAGCCTCCAAGCCACTTTCATTTGACAGATTTCCACTCAGACATCAAACTTCCCACTATCGCTGTTGAAGCCAACCCAACAACAAAGTACCACGTTTGGCTAAGACTCCTGTTAATTGCAACGAGAACAGCTCCCGTCTCTGAAGGCGTTACACTCGATACCATCTCGGTAAGTCCACTGTTGGTGATGTTACCTTGGCTCAAGCTCGGAACAAGACTTTCCAGGTTGATGGACAATTGATTCGTGAACAACACTTGAGCTATTGGAACAGCTACTGCTGGACCAAAAGATTGTGCGAATAGCATGATTGATAATCCGAGCGGGACGTCCTCGGCAGGCAAGACTGTTTGTATGGCCGTTTGTGGGCCGATAAAGCCAATTCCGTATGCCAACCCCGAAAGTCCCGTATAAGTAATGAGCCGCGCAAAGCTCGTGTCTATTTCGAAAGTGGTGATGAGACCCGCGGCGATTGGCATAATCACCGAAGCCAGAATCATGAATGGGGTGTAGTATCCAAATGCGCTTGTTCCAGCTCCATGGATCAGCGAGCCTACAGTCGCCGCTATAATAATGGGAAGGATCATGTATCCGCTCTTCACGGGTGTGTAGCCACGAACGAGTTGATAGTAGGTGGGCAGATAGTACTCGAGTACGACACCTGTGCTGTTGACACAGAATATGAAGATGAAACCGGCTATCACACTGCGATTCTTCATCAATCGTGGGGGAAGGGCAGCAGTCTCCCCTCTATGTATCTGGTTCATGATGAATGCGATCAGGAGAATGGCGAAGGTGACTAGAGGGCCAATCACTTCTCCACTTGTCCATGAGTACTTTGTACCGGCCCAAGAGAAAGCCAGAAACAGGCTCGTAAGCGCTGGCAGGAGAAGGATATTGCTCACCAAATCCAACTGGAGTACCTTCTGCTTGAGCGTCAATCGAGCAATGTGTGCGGGCTTCTGTGTATCTGAAAGGCAGAACATGGTGAGCAAGAGAGTGACAAAACCAGTCGGAGCATTGATATAAAAGCACCATCTCCAACTCCACGTCTGCAACGCACCACCAAGCACCGGCGCAGCAATAGTCGCTAAACCCTCTACGGCTCCTATAATCCCCAAAAATACCGGCCGTCGTCGTAAAGGCGTCGACTGCACGACTATAACAAAGCATCCCGCGAACAATCCGGCAGAGCCCAGACCAGCAACAGCTCTACCAACAACAAGCATAGTTGAACTAGTCGCGGCACCAGATAATACCGATCCAACGATAGATATCGCGTTTGAGAAAAGAAAGACGCGCTTAACGGAGAAAAGAGTGTATGCTTTGCCAAAGATGAATTGGAATGCGCAGACGCATAGTCTGAAGGCGGATGAGTACCAGCCTATGTGGGCTGCTGTATGAAAGTGGTCTGTTATGCTGGGGATTGCTGTTGCTATTATGTTCATTTCTATGCTGCTTAGGATGAGGACGGCGGATACTGATAGCATGATCAGCCAGAGGTTGAGACCTGTTGGGTACGCGATGTCGGGTTCGGGAGTTGGCGTGGCTGCTTCTTGTTCGTCCGCCACGTGGTCTGCATGTCGCCCCGAAATGGGCTCAAGGTTGGTCATTTCTGCCATTTTATCGGTAATTGGAATCACAAGCACGTCAATTATGAGGATGAGGAGTGGATCGTAGATCTTCTGCCGTTGTAAGCAGATAATGTTAGTATCACGTGATCATATCGACATCAATAGCAACTCGATAGCAAAACATTCCAACCAATATTCGTTCTCTTCTCGATTATGACTGTGTCTAAAAATGGCAACTTTCCTTGTTTTCGACAAGGGTCAGAAAAAATAAATTGTTTGTAGACTAATGCGTGCCAGCACATTGGATGAGAGAAGTCAACATCTGGGCTGAACCCGAATACATGCTCCGATTTGTCACCTGAAAGCTTGAATAGCTCTCCAAACCCCAGTAGTGTCGAATAACCACGATAAAGAATTTTGAAATGCAAGCTATTGACTTGAGAGCGGCAATAGTTAGCTAACTGATGCTGGACACTTTGAACGTCAACTACCCTACACGTTAAACAATCCCCGTTTGGAACCGGACAATCGGAACCACAGACCGTCCGCTCCATTCAACACTAACCGTGTTAGGAAAATGAGTTTGGCATCGAGCCCAGTGGGCCGTATCGAACATTGACGGATAAGACTGGGGTTAACTCTCGTAAATCGTACCAGCAGCCTGGACTGGGTAACGTACCCAATGCCCGCCTCGAGACTGGCTTTTTGTGAACCGAACCAATAGTCCATCTTTCTACAGTGGGTCATTTGCGAGAACAGACCTTAGAGCTTTGACCACAGCATTGGCATTGCGGCACAGTGAAGAAGGAAGCACTTTGTTCTCAATTGGGTGCTTCTGCATCTTGGACACGAGCCAGAGACTGCAGCTGAATCAACCATACACCGCGATGTTACTCGTAGGTGCAATGGAAACGACAGTCGTCTGGGTAGTTGCTTCATACAGCTGTTTATACGTGATATTGCTGCAAGGAAGTTTTGAAAAACGGTGGTCAATGCATGTATGTCAGCTCTAATTTCCCTCAATCCCTGTTAAGGTGCTGAATGCAGGTCTCTTCCTGTCAGCCTGCAGAAAAAGCAAAGCTGGAACCACATTGGCATCGCAACTAACCTTATCATACAGAATGCGAAAAAGAAGAATATCATTTACAATCAAGGAATGGAGTGTAAGCTCTTGCCTCCTGTATCTGTATCCTTTAGGTAATTGTCCATGAAGGTATTTCAAATCATTGAGTATTGGGGTCCAAAAGACAATACGTACAGAATCAGGCTGGGCTAGCTTCATCTTTAACTCTTGGCAGCCTGAAAGCCAAGACTACTAGCCAGGTTTATCGATTTCCGCCCTCGTGCCATCCACTGTGACAATCTGCTCAAAACCTCGTTTCAGGCCTCTTAAATTACATCGATCCATGTCTTGAACTCAAATTACACATGGTAACCCGTAAGACCCATGAAAGTTCCGTCTTTTTCATGACCAGCGTTGCACTCCGACTCCATGAAATTGGACCTCCCAGCCTTATCAGGCTTGGCCATCGGACGATACACAACCTTAACCGGGCTTGTCTCCCCAAAGAAGAATGTCAGAGTGGATGTCGTCGTCGGCTCGTCTCCCAGAATGGGGAAGTGTCGCCGGTGCGTTGGGGGCCAAACCATATATGCATGCACATGCAGCTTACTTTTTGCCCTTCAACCTACTAGTCGCAGTTACCAGCAAAGCAAAACGGGGTCTAGACAATACAGCGAGGAAAATCTCGCCACGGTTCCGTCTGGCATATAATCATCATGGAAGGCTTTTCCAGAATCTTGGGCTCTTCGTCCAACGGTCCTGCGTACGCTACGGTTCCCGTCGACAATACCGCCGGAATGGATGACAAGATTGTGGCAGACCAACAGCCTTCCAGCTATCCACAACAGCAGCAGCAGTATGTTGTGTCACCACAGCCTTCCATAGGCCAATTCCAGCCTACGCATGCTGTCTCGCCGGAACTCAACCAAGCGACGTTTCCTCACAATACTTCGCCATGGCTTGATCCGCAGAGTCCTAACCTTCGAGACAGTCCTGGCTATGATCGTGCTTTTGATAGTCACAGAGGTCTCATGGGTCATGATCCTGCCGTTGCCGCCTACGACAAAACCCCCGATGTCCATGTCGTCCATCAACCCACCTCACCAGTCAACCCTGAGGGCCCTTTCTTGTTCAGAGCGATGAAGAGCAAGTGGTCTATGATTGGCTGCTTGATCATTGGAGTCGCTGGTGCTATTGGTCACCATTTCTTTTACAACTGGCTCGACGGCCGCGAAGCAGTTAATCAACAATGGATGCTGCGAGCTGGTCAATTGATCTCATTCATCGCCAACGCCAACTTCATCCTCGCGGCAGTCATGGCTCATCAGCAAGTTGCATGGCGAGCCGTTGGCCAGAAAGGGTTCTCCATCCACGCTGTCGACTCATTGTTCGGCGCCACCCACAACCTCGTCGAACTGTTCAACCGCGAAGCTTGGGCCAAGTCATGGTTTGTTATGTTTCTCGCTCTGTACATGTGGTTCAGTCCCGCTGTTGTCATCTTGACATCTGCACAACTCTACGTCATTCCCGGTGAGAGGGTAGAAGACTCCTTTTGTCCTTCCATCCGCACGTTGAATTTTAGCAATGAGGCCAAGGAGAGTTTCCAGACTCCCAAAAAGGCTGACGGCGAGATCATGAATGGTCGGTCCCTTTCTGGTTACAACTGGACGGCACCTGACGGAAACCTTGCCGAAGATGCCCAGACCAACGACAACATCTTCGAGTACTACAATGTTCCCTCATCTTCCCTTGACCGCATCGCTGCTGGTGTGTTCTCTAGTGGTCAGCCTGTCTACAAGCTCAACATCTCCAAGGAGATCTGCGGAGAAGGTTGGGACTGCTCGACTACTGTTTCTTTCGTCGGCCCTGGCTACAAGTGCGAGGAGCTTGCCAATGGAGTCGGATCTGAAATGAAGAAGTTTGGTAACATGGATGCACCTTTCAACCTTAGCACGCTTGTCCCTGCTGGCAACTACACCTACTTCGCCAACACCGACCTCGGAGAGTACCAGCGACCGCAGATCGACAACGTTACTATCGGTGGTATCCCCTCCGAGGAGGATGGTCCTGACTTTCCCAAGAACCTTGGCGTTTTCAGAACTGAACCTAGTATCTGGATTGGTTATGCAGAAGTCCAAGACCATACTAAAGAACATGCCAAAGACAAGGACACCGACGGATGGAACGATGATTACACTCCCATTATCTTCGCTTGTGATCACTGGGAGGTCAACTATACCGTCACCTTCAACTACACTGCCGGCTTCCAGAAATACGAAATCACTGAACGTGACTACAAGCGGAAGATCATCGATACGGAGTGGAGCAGCTGGACCAACGAGTCAACCGACGGAACAGCCGATGGCAACGTCGCAGAGCCAAAGAAGAACTACGTCAGCCCTCGGAACGACTACGCACGATACCGTCGCATCGCAGCCTTCCACAGTCTCGGTCTAAGACTTCGCGAGAAACTCTTCGGTAACGTCAAAGTCCAAGGCGTCGTCCTAGCAGATGGAGCCATCACAACAACAAACCTCCTCGACAGACATGAAAGTCTCCCCGTACACGACTTTCAAGCCGAAGTCGGCCGTGTTTACGAAGATCTCCTCATCTCTCTCCTTTCAGACCCCCAACTCCTGGCCGTCGCCTGGGCAGCAGAGCCCTCTAGGCTCTCAGGCACAGGCGTTGGTGGCGAAGACACAAACTACAAATGCGAACGCCGTCGCAAAGCCAACTTTTTCGATTATGGATGGTCGATCCTCGTAGCTGTGTACGCCGTATCTTTCACCATCGCGAGCATCGGTGTGTACTATGGTATACAGGCTATGACGAGTGATGGCACGGATGCACAGCGTGTTATGACTTTCTCTGCTATTGCTGGTGCTACAAAGAAGGTTAGTGTTAGTGATGCTGAAAAGAGGGCTACAAGGATTAGATGTTATCCTACGGAGGAAAGGCCTGGGGAGTATGAGTTTAGAGCCGAGTTGCAGGGTTAGAAGGATAAAGTCAATCCTTAGCGCTTTTTGTAATATGTAGCTTCACTCTTACTAATTTTAACTTGTTAATTCTGTGTCTTTTGAGTTCGAAAGGGATCGTCAGGCTTTCTATCAGTGTCGCTCCAATTGCCGCTTTGGGGGATGATGGAGTAGACATGTTCACTGGGTGACGTTTAACTAGGTAGAAAGAATCAATCAACAGTTGCCAAAAATTGAGGAATTCGTTGAATGAGGGAGTACATTTCTATCTATTGCTACTTGTAGTTCGCTCTGCCTTGCCAAACAAAATCCTCTAGTCAGCCAACTTCACCATCGCTCAATGCAAGTCGATTGGGACTTGAGATCCTGGTTGTGACTGGGTCCTGTTGAGTTGTCTTAGCCGAGCATTCAACAAATCACATGATCTTGTCCCCGAATAGCTCAGCTGGAAGAGCGTTCGACTGTAATTGTTATATGTCATCGAAAGGTCACTTGTTCGATCCAGGTTTCGGGGAACTCCTCCATTTTTTGCTTTCTGTGGCTCTTAAATCCTTTTTCATCCATTGTCAGCAGGAAATCTCCTTTTTTTTTTCTTTCTTTTTTTTGCTCGACGAGAAAATCTGGTTTCGTCCCGGGTTCCACCCATTCTGGTCGGTTCAAGTCTGAACGCTCAATTCTTCTGAGACGACCGATTTGTGGCTGTATCGAGCCCACATCGCTAATGATTCAGACTGTCTTTAGTGAACCTGTAAGCTCTTGCTTAAAGCCGAAGTACAAGCCCGGGGAAGTTGGAGTCTTGTGACCGAAAGGTCCCTTCAGCTCGAGCTTCCAAGACTCCGCCGAGCGAGTAGTGGTTGAGCGATAGTGAATTTTCATACGTGCTCGAGATTCCTTAGTTGGATAGTAGGCTCACGCATCAATCAGTTAATAGTATAACGCCTTCAGGGTCCTTGCATCATTTAAGCTTGTTGGTAGCTCGCAAGTATGTTGCCAAACGGCTAACGCTTTCTCGATAGCCGGATTTAGAACTCTCAGCCAGCCTCTATTAGTAGATACGGCGGTCTGGAATGTGAGATGAATGATCATAACTAGAGAAAGTCTCGGCCCATTATTGGTTATTCAGGGTCGAGAGGCAAGGCGAGTGAACCGGTCTATCGAGCTATTCTACGACAAAAACGCTCTTTGATCCTCGTGGCACCACGTGTAGCGTTAGCCCGATAAGCTGATCTGATAAGTGCCTGGGACTAACGCAGGGGAGCTATCGTGGCTGTTAGATCGAAACCTTGTAGCAGTTAAGGTACGTCCCTGGAATGGCTTCAGCTGACCTACGACCCGCCCTGTACCAGCCGGTGGCTGCTTCGACTCCCCAGCTCATGAGAAATTGTCTGTTTGCAGACAACGACAGAGCAGTTGGGTGGTATTAAAAGAAGAGGCTGCCTGAGATAAACCCTGTTGAAAAGCTGAAACCGATAATGGAATGCATGATGCATGGAGTTCTGGCACTACAGAGAATAGGACGGGTAGGCGATTGAAGACGGTTACTGTCTTGAAGCTGAATCAATCATGGGAAAAAGCAAAACCCGTGATGTAAATTATCCCATTGTGAGAACAAACGTGGTCAGTTCTTGGTGTTCCTTCCATCGCGCATCCCTTCTCCAGGGACCATGGACCACTGAAACATGGCTAAATCGCATCACCACTCTATCGTTTTTAAAGTTCGATACAACGCCCTTGTCCCCTCATACCAGGTCTCAGCCAGCCAAATTTGGTCTCACCCGATCTTTCCTCCCTCCAAAAGGGCGATAGCGTCCCGTCGCGCTGGAATTGGTGTCCTTTCATGGAAAGCCCAGCCACATCTAGATTCAGCCACTGTCCGTTTACGAACATTTAGTCACAGCCCTTTGTATTTTAGTTGAAGTTTGATGCAGATAAGGGTTGGGTGGCTGCATTTTCAGGTACAGTCAGGTACAACGTGCAGGTGGGGAGAGCCAATGAAGATCGCAATTGTGATAAACGCCATTATCCGAGCGCTGTATTACGATCGTTATGTGATGTACATGTTAAGCGAATCAGTATAAATACGATCATCTTGGCTCACCGATTTATTCTTCTCGTCACAGCTCATCGGCTTCATCTCTCATCATGGTCAACTTCAAGAACATCGCCCTGGCAGTAACCCTCTTCCTGGGCTGCGGTCTCGCCTCTCCTGCCCCCGCTGTACTAGCTGCGGAGCCCGGTGCCATTATCCCGGGCAGTTACATCATCACCCTCAAACCTGAGATTGACGCTGTCAAAGCCAAGATTCATCTCAAATGGGTCAAGGATGTGCATAAGCGAAGCTTGACAAAGCGTGAGGAGCTTGGTATTGAGAAGACTTATGATAGCAAGTCTGGCTTCCAAGGATATGCTGGATCTTTTGATAGTGTTACTATCAAGGAGATCAAGAAAAGCCCCGAGGTAAGACACGTCTTTCTGGTGTGAAGAATGAAACTGACTGGTGTAGGTTCTTGCTGTTGAACCCAACCGCGTCTGGAAGATCTCTCGTGTCAAGAGAGATGACAATCTTGAGAAGAGAGCTGAAGTCACCCAAAAGAAATCAACATGGGGCCTCGGCACGATCTCTCACAGAAAGAAGGGTTTCAAGGAGTATATCTACGAGAACTCCGCCGGCACGGACATGTACGCCTATGTCATCGACACAGGAGTCAGGATTACTCACAATGAATTCGGCGGCCGTGCCAAAGCTGCTTGGACAAACTGGAAGGGCAATAACGCCGACACAGATGGTCATGGCACCCACGTCGCTGGCATCATCGCTGGAAAGACCTACGGTGTTGCCAAGAAGGCGAATATCTTGGCTCTCAAGGTGTTCAAGGATGATGAGAGTGATACCTCTATCGTTCTTGATGCGTTTAACTGGGCCGTCAACGACATTATCAAGAGAGATCGTACATGGCGAGCCGTAATCAACATGTCCCTTGGCGGCGAGAAGTCCACCGCCTTCAATAAAGCCGTCGACAATGCATCCAAAAAAGGCGTCGTGACAGTCACAGCATCAGGCAATGACAACAGAGACGCAGGCAAAGAATCACCCGGCTCAGCAGCCACCGCCATCACCGTCGGGGCCATCGATGAAAACTGGAAAGTTGCTAGCTTTTCCAACTATGGAAAGGTAGTCAAGATCATGGCGCCGGGTGTCAGTATCTTGTCAAGTGGTCATAAGTCCAACACACATACTTTCACGGAAGATGGAACTTCTATGGCTGCGCCTTATGTTGCTGGGTTGGTGCTTTATGCTATGAGCGTGGATGCGATTGAGGGTGTCGGGGCTATTACTGAGTGGTTGAAGGAGGTTGGTACTGCCAAGAAAGTTTCTGGAAATCTCAAGGGTGCGGCGAATTTAATTGCGAACAATGACAACTGGCAGCAGTAGAGGGGATCTTTGGGCGAAGGCTAACACTCATTTTGAATTGAGCTTGGCTGTATTTTAGTCAGTGAACCATAGGCGTTTGTTTTCGAATATTGTGTATTGCCAGCATGTGTTTGTATTGTTTATAATCTTGCCATGCCGTGTGATCCTCGCAAACTTCATAGGTTCCAATTGAGTATGCGATTAAATTGAAGAGAGATGGGTCAAAGAAACGAACTCGTAATTGAACGGAAAAGATCGTGTTATCGATATGAGGTCAAATAGTAAGTGTCTTCATCATCCAATCAGCTATCCCCTGTGGCTTAGTTGGCTAAAGCGTCCGACTGTTATTCATAGACAATCGGGAGATCGGAAGTTCGAGCCTTCCCGGGGGAGTTTCTTTTGCCATTGCTATCCTTTTTAGTGAATATTCTTATCATTACTGGGGTTTCTTTTTATTCTCGTAGAACACGACGTCATTCCTCATCATGTGTTCTTACTCTTTGTGACACGTCGAGGACCCATGAAAGGCGGGGTCAGTGTGACTCGAACACTCACCGTATTCTTATTACCGCATTGTTCTCGGCTTGTCCTTTAATCACTTTCATGCCATCTCCGAGGTCGAGTACAAAATGACAGATTCCCATCAACCCCATGTCCTTGTCATCGGCGCTGGTATAGTCGGCGCCTCTATTGCATGGCACTTATCGAAGAGTACCAAGGTCACCATTATCGCCGAAGATATTGGTGGGCCCGCCAGCTCAGCGTCTTTTGCCTGGTTAAACGCGAGCTCGGCCAGCGACAAATCCTATCATGACTTCCGTGTCCGGTCTTTGAAGCGATGGAAGCAGATTGAGAGGGAACTTCCTGGTCTTCCAATTACATGGGGCGGGTCCGTTAATTGGCACAAGCCCATGGAGACTTTGTTGGATAAACACGTTACTTTGACGGGCTGGGGGTATACTGTTATGCGTATGACGGGGGACGAAATCAATTCTAAAGAACCTGGGATCAAGCGTGAAAGTCTTCCTGAATGGGGATTTTACTACACTGATGAAGGTGCTATTGAAGCTCATGTCGCGGCTCAGCAGATGGTCGCCGACGCAGAAGACAAGGGCAATGTGAAAGTCATCAAGACCACCGCAAAAGCATTCACAAAGAGCAATGGTCGTGTAACTGGAGTGGTTCTAGACTCCGGAGAGGAAGTACACGGCGATCATATCGTTGTCGCAGCAGGTCTGGGCACGGTACCTCTTCTAGCAACAGAAGCCATTACGATCCCAATTCGTTCAGTACCAGCGTTGATCGTCAACTCTAAACCCGTCAAACACCGGGTCCTAAATAGTCTCATCAACTCAAAGTACCTCTACATACGCCAGACCAAAGACGGTGTCATTCGGGCGGGCTGTGAGAACCCAGGCGACGATCCTGGTGAAGATCCAGAGAAAACAGCAGAAGAGGTGTTCAAAATCCTACAAGACACTCTGGTGGGAGGTGATAAACTTGAGTTTGACTATTTTACAGTTGGAAATAAACCAACACCCGAGGACGGTCTTCCGATTATTGGGCAAACGGGTCTGGAGAATGTTAGTGTGGCGGTTATGCACTCTGGGGTGACGAATGCAGCTATTGTTGGGGAATTGGTCAGTAAGCTGATATTGACGGGGGAGACGGATACGGCTCTTCACCAGTTCCGACTGAATCGGTTTACTTGATTGTCTTTGGTTTGGTCATAGAACGTTCATCACGGGTCTTGGTTCACTGCATTTGCATCTTAACGTATCACAAGGCGACTTTTGTTTTGGCCAGAAAATATCAACCGTCAATTCTCTGCTTTCTATCTTTTTATCTACTCAGCTGCCCGCAACTGCTAAATCCTCTTCTGCCACTCCTTTGTCCTCGTCAATCACCAGGTCAATCACTCTCAATGTCTCACCATTGTCTCCCCCTCCGTTGCCTGCAACTGGCACGTCCCCCTCTACTCCCCTGTTTGGTCAATCACCAGATCAGCCCTTGTAGCTGTCTGGTTGGCCGTAACAGTGGTACTTAGCCTCTCGCTCGTTGCGAGCGTTGCGTCGATGGTGCTTGAGGGCACGCTTGGCCCGCTTTCTCTCGACCTGAGCAGCCTTTCGCTTGGCCTTTCGCTCGCGCTTGTCAGCGATCTCCTGGGGAGACTTCTCTACAAAGGCCTTGTTCAACCAGCCCTTGGCGGACTTGAGAAGGGAATCCATTTTGTCGTTGATAGAGTGTAAAGTGGTAAAGTGTGTAAGCTGTTAGCTGTGTGGTGGTGGTAGCAAGTATCAAAAGCTGTAAGCTGATGATGGATGGAGAAGAACGAAAAAGCTTGGACCTTGCGGAAAAAACGAAATACTTATACTAGTTTGAACATGGGCATGCCAGAGCAGCAGAGAGTGGTTTGGGATCAAGCTGGCTGTTACTGTATTTCTGTTCTCCTCAGTGTTGCTGGAAACAGGTGACGTGTGACCTGATCAAAGCTGACGTTCAATTGGATAGTACCTGCATTCAGCAGGCATTAACTCTGTCCAAGTGACCAGTGAACCGGTCACATAGAACAGATATCTTGATAGACCTATTCTCGCTAGGTGATCGGCGACCGTTACGCCTGTCCCTTAGCTTAGTGGTTTGTTTTGGCAGCTCAGTATTGGGTGAGACGATCGGCGAGAAGTTTGGGAGCATTGTTTAAACTGAACAAGCAGAACCTAAGCCTGTCTCGGGTGATGCGTCTCTGCAAAATTGCTCTTCGTTATGAAAAGCATAATATTAAACATTGGTTTGTTTAGCATTTAAAGAAAAGACATCCATTAAACGGCTTATTCGCTACTGACTCAAACTTCAACCGACCACCACCATTTTTCTTCGCCTAGGATTTAGATCCAGTCCCTAGGTCAGACCTCATGTACTGGCCGACGCCTTCTCCGTGACCACGGTAGGGTTGGTCTCCTTCTCACTTTCGCCAACCTCGAGAGGCTCCTCGGTATTATCACCCATTCCGTCACCATATTTCTTCATCGTTTTCCTGTCAACCTGGAATGTGTTAGTAACCACTCTCATATCCTCAAACAAGAGACTTACGAAGACAACGAGCCACATGTAGCAGAACATAACAGCACAGCCTCCCAGAAGCGCAATAGCACCCTTCTTCCAGTACGGCGCATCAGCAGCACTGTAAAAGATAATTCCCCAGAACGTCCACATAGACATAGATCCAATGTTCATGCAGTAGAGCGTAATACTTCGCAGTGCATCATCGCCTGTTCGTTGGAGAATAATGTTCGCCCAGCCAAAGATCAGAGGGTTAACCATATACGCTGAACCAGCCAAGTAAAAGGCAAACATGGTAGCGCCCATTGAGAGGTTCTTGACAAGCAACATGGATCCTACTACAATCTGAAGAATGATGCAGACGATGGCCATGGGGACACGTTGGCCAGTGGCGTCCATGTGCCATGCTGCAAGCATGTTTGCGAGAATACCGACGGCTTGCACGCCCAGAGGATAGGTGTTGATCTGAACTTGGGAGAATTTGTCGTTGTAGTACTTGAGCCACAGAAGGAAGCTGTTCTGAAAAGGGAAACCTTCGGTGGAGGCGCAGACGGGGGACCAGAAGAAGAGGATCCAGCTGATGCCATCGTTAGCTTGACTTTGCCGCGGGGTTGAGAGAACTTACAACATGGGGGTGAGGAAGACTCGCTTGATGAGTGACATGGGCATAATGTTGTGTCCACCCTCAGCAATGCGAGGAACTCTGCTAAGCGCAAGTTTCTTCTCTGACTCGTTCAGATAACTGGCGTTGGTATTCTCAGGCGTATCGGGGAAGTAAAGAAAACCAAAGACAGCAATAGGCAGGGTGATAATGCCATCTTGTCAAGTCAGTCAAGTCCTCCAACACAAGATTTGTCTCCTTACCAATAATGAACACCCACTGCCAACCCTGAAGACCAGCCATTCCTCTCATACCCTTATGAATAGCAGTCATCATGACACCAGCGAACATGGTACCGATTTGACCGGAAACACCGAAAAGGGCTGTTCGCTTCTGGATCTCCTCGGGTTTGTACCAGGCGCCGATGATGTACATTGCGCCAGAGTATGTACTTGCTTCTGCGAGACCGAGGAAAAAGCGGAGGACGCACAGTTGAGTTACGTTCTTGACTGCTGCGCTGAGCATCTGCTGCATGTTAGCCGATTGTCTTGGAATGGCGACCTGGGGTAAGTTACTGTCATGGCGGCCCAGAAGACGACCATGGAAGGCAGCCAAATGCGAGGCTTGACTTTCTGGATGATGATACCGTTGGGAAGTTGACCGATTGCCATTCTGAATGAGTTAGAAACGCGCCTTGGGAGGATATGATGAGACATACCCAGCGGTTGTGACGGAAAGAACCTTGTTGTAGTCGTAGCCAGTCATGTTGAGCGACTCACGAAGACCAGCGACCTAATTCATTAGTCAGGGCACACTTCAAATCCGCGCGAACATACATAGGCATTGGCGAAGGCTGCACGGTCTGAATGGTCTGTTAGTTGTGTTCATTTGGTGGGTAAAGAACACCATACCAAGGAAGTTGAAAAAGTAGCTGAGACAGCAGTACGTCTACAATTTGTCAGTCCGTGGTCCACCCGACTACCCGAATCTCATACCAAGATGAAGAAATCTGTATAAAGTCAGCCTTGTCGATTGACAATGATTCTATGTGCACATACCTAATTTTCTAACAAGCTTCCGCTCCTCTTTCGACGTAGCAGAACTGCCAACAAAGAAATCTACCATTATTAGTTCCGATCTAACAACAGTGATAATGCATACATACGACGCGCGCTGGCGACGAAACCGCCCTTTGACTCCATCTTGACAAATGATCGCGTCGTGAATGAATACGTTACAAGAGCCAAGAAACAAAAGCCGCAAAACTTATCAATCAGGGAAAAGCAAAGTTTATCAATCAACCCAGATAAGATGATCAGATTACTAGGAAAACCTTTTCCCTGTTAAACACAGTTCGTTGGTTGCGCATGGACTGAACTACCGAAACTAGGCACGGCGCATTTCCTGAAGAAGAGTAGCCAGTGGACCCTTGGACCACAACGCTAAATCGAGACTGTTAAGCGTTGCATCCAAGTGGGGATTAAGCTTCAAATGAGATTTCTTATGCCGTAATAGCGGCCGACTTTGTTTGTGGGATGTCTCAAAACATGTTGGGGGGTTTGTGGGATGCCGATATTTCAGTGGTTGTTCCACACGCTCGGTTCCAAGCGATGGGGGTTTTCGGTTAGAAACTCCGTACTTTGCCGTGTAAGGTTTGAGCGATTAAACAACCTGTGCATGGATAAGACCCCGTGGAAGTGCAGAATTATCAGATGAATCTATTACTTAGATCAGATAAGTCCGAGATGACAGGTACGAAATAAGCAAGACATCATGCGTTTATGAAGTCTAGATTCCTTGGCTTCTCACGGTGAAAAGATCGGAGGTAAAAATAGTTCTCAACGGCTGTCGCTCGGCATTCGGCTATCTAACTTTCCCAAATACAACCCAAAAAAATTACCGAGCGCTATTTAAACAGACCAGATTCCTTCTTGAACTCTGCAAGCCAATCTGCATTATCAGCCGGCGTCTGATTCCACACGTCATGACTATGTCAGAATGTTAGCAATGGTGAAAAGTGATGCCAGGGAGATGCATACCTGTCATACTCGATCCATCGCGCTTGGTACTGTAATTCTTCATCTGTCGGGACATGACTCGTTGGGTTCAACGGTGAAATGGTGCGCGCGACGTAGCGGGTCAGATCTCTCGTGAAACCCCTGTAAATGTTTCCATCGTTAAGAGAAACAATCTTTTGGTCTAGCGCTGGTGCAAGGGCGATGCTGTCGTGAGCAGTATTTCCGAAGAAAGGCAGGGCATTTAGCTGCGACAAATCATCTTGACTCTCAATCTGCCCACTGTCGTGGCCAGACAATCCGGCACGTAACCGAAACGGCACCAACCATCTCGTCGAAGCATTAACCAAGCCCACAAGCAACCCCGTGAACATCGGCGACGCACCTCCCATATTCCTTATAATCTCACAAGCCTCCCTCTGTAGCTCTTCATCCCCAACCTCCAAGCTCAACAACCCCAGCATATCAACATACTCCCTCAATCCACTCTCCAACTTACAATGTTCAAAAATATTCTTCTTACTATGAATCCTCAATTCAGTAAATCGTGATTTTGCAGCGCTTTTCATAGGTGTCATCCTAGCTTTCGCAGTGATATGCTCGGTCCCCAGTATTAGGTCCCTCAGCCAGGATGATGCTTGCGTTGTTGAGGAAGAAGAGATTTCGGCGCCGAAGATTATGCAGCATGCTTCGAGATGGAGAGTTTCGGAGCTGGGGATTGTGTGGTGTGTGTCAAGGTAGTTGGAGTAGAAGTAGTCTAGTTCTAGTTGGAGGAGTTCAAAGGCGTTGGTCGAGCTGTAGGGGGCGCCTTGGGAGGTTGTGAATGGGAGGGGAGAGTTGCGTTCGTAATCGATGAGGTCTGTCCGGTCAGTAATAGTCCCTAGAACGGGAATAATGCTTACATGGAGGCATGTCGTTCTCGACCATATCAAGTGTAGATGCATCAAACCCCCAATTTCCCTTCCAATCAGCCATGGTCATGCCCTCTTTAAAATGCTCTGCTAGATGATTCATCCGTTCAGACCAAGTCGTCATGTTGATATCGCAAAAGCCACATCTTGATAGTACATCCTCATGCTTGAATTTCCAATCTTCCATTGGCCATTTCCTAAATTCCGAACCATGTACAAGTCGAAGGTGTTGTCGTAGATGATCTTTCCGGTAGAAGGTCCGTTCACCTCTTTCCCTCTTTCGACACAGGTCGTGATTGTGAGTATCAAAATGAGCCGGTTCTGGATTGACTGTACCACAGTAAACACAGGTCGGTTCGGATTGTTCGTTGAGGACTGTCGGGCCGAGAGGCGAACATTCCCACTGTTCAAGCGAAAGATGCTGTGTTCTTTCATGTCGCGTCCATGTATGTTTCAGTTTGAACGTTTCCGTACAGAACGTACACTGAAATCGGTGACACACCTGGGCAAGCTGTCTAGTACCATAGCGTCTGCCTCGCGGTCCAGCTCGTCGTCGCTTTTTGGCCACCTTTCGCAGTGAGTCCAGGGAGCCATCTGAACCAACGTGCGAGCTTCGACTCGAGTCAGATGTCTCAGCGCTTGTAGCCCAACTCCCCGTCACAGAAGGCGCCTGCCCCACTCTCAGCTGGCGACCCTCCATCGAATGCCCTTCAGCGCCAGAGACTGCCCTCGCGATAGCGGCCATACTAGACGGCTCATCTTCAGGCGGCGAATTTCTCCACCGTTCAAAAGGACTTTGCGCAACAAACGGCGTCGGCGGTCTTGGGATTGGTATATCTCTCGGACCCGCTTCCGATGATCCCGAGCTAAGGTCCGTTTCCACCCGTTCAAACTTCTTCCGTCGCCGGGCGTTGGCGAACCAATTGAGGATCTGTTGTTTACTTAGACCTGTTTGTCGGATTATGGATTCGACTTCTGCGACCGTGGGGTAAGGATGGTGGGTGTGTGATGAGAGCCATTTGTTTAGAACGCGGACGGAGATTAGGGAGAGGCGTTTTCCGGGCTTGGGTTGATAGGTGAGGGGTTTTGGGTCGGGGGTGATGGGGCTGTTGGTTCGTTCTGGAGGCCGAACTATATTGATAGGATGAACATTGCTAAGGGCACTGTTGTCTCTGAAGGTCGGAGGGGAGCTGAGTTGGTGAGAATTGATGGTGTCATCAACATCCCACGAGAACGGAAGATCGACTGTAGCTGCGTCTACAGGCTGAATGAGAATATCATCCAGGTCTGCGAAGTCAATTCCCGGGAATAAAGAATGTTCGTTATCCATTCTAAAGTCTGAACCGTACAACGATGCGATTGTTGTGTGAAGATGGACAGAAGGATAAACAGAGGTTGAGCTTGGGGAGCAGGCCCACTGTTTTCTTGTCATCTTCAGCCCTTTGACATGACTGCCAACCAATGATTTTGAACCTCACAATATGAATCAAGCCGGATATGGAATAGTTTCATTCTATTATTACAACAGTCTAACATAAAGAACTCCAATCTTGAAGGTATAAACACACTCTGATGCCCATATCTCGAACACCGGAATTACTTGAGAGAAAATTGCCTCTCAAATAATCAACAAATGAAAGTCTGTCTCCCAGACCTCAACCTTAACATCATTAATCCCCATGCTCGAAAGCCTATCCGAAATCCTGCTAAGAGAGATGGCAAGATCGTACAGGGAGGGTGAAAATAGCCACGAGTTGTCTTCCATCAACATGAAAGCCATCAACCTAACATTCCTCTCTCCTTTGACCCGACACGCCTCGATTGTCACCTTGCGGCGTGCTACACGGGATAACTCGTGCTTCCAGGACCTCGCTCTCGGGGAGCCACGGTGTGTGGTTGCGGGACGATCCGAAGGGAAAGGCGTAGTAGCAGGCCATGGACTGGGGGAGGCTTAGAGACGCTGGGCGGGTGATGGGGTACCATCTCTTTGGTTCGATGTCGAGCGACGAAGCGTTGGGCATGGCGGGTGTGGTGGGAAAAGGAGGCATGGGGGCCATGGGG
>QHKN01000382.1:0-15171 GCA_004366955.1 Fusarium humuli | reverse complement strand
ATTCACATCTCTTTGGATGTTTTCTTGAAGTATTACTGCTTGATTTCCGCCGTTCATTTCGAAACTAAGGATAGTGACTGGAAGGTAATATTGCACCCTATTCCACAAGCTAAAACTTATATCTATAAGAGTAATAGTAAGGCAAAATGAGTAATAAAGTTAACTTCAATGTACTTTATCAAGAGGAGTGTGAGGAGTGTATAGAACTTCCGCTGTTAAAGGTGTAGCTATATCACGTGACTTGAAAACTCGAAACCTCTCATGAACTCTCACTCGTACGACCATTTTAGGCTTGTAATAAAATTCACATATCGCACAGATTTCTCAGCAATGGGATTCGACAGCTTATAGCATTTATAAAATGGAAGAACTCGCGATAAAACCGTCGGGCATCTTCATGCAACAAGACTTCGTCACGCCCGAGCATGAAGAAAAGCTTATTCAGATCTTTGAGAATGAGTTGGAATGGCCAACCCGCCCAGGACGACTATCACTTCACTATGGCTACACCTTCAGCTACAAAACATTCGGAATCGACGAAGAAACTCCTTTCAAACCCTTCCCTGATTGGCTAGTCCCTCTACTACCGACTACAGAAGGCCGTCCGCCAGATCAAGTCTGTCTCCAACAATACGCTCCAGGCACAGGAATACCACCCCACGTCGACACCCACGGTCCCTTCGACCAACTATACTCTCTGTCCCTCGGCTCACCACTCATGATGCAATTCGCAAACAAAGAAACAGGGGAGAAAATCGAGGTGGATTTATTACCGAGGAGTATGATGCAGATGAGTGGTGACTCACGATTACACTGGACGCATGGCATCAAAGCTCGCAAAACGGATACTTTGTCTGATGGAACTGTTAGATTGAGGCAGGTTCGGTGGAGTCTTACGTATAGATGGCTGAGGCCTGGTGCGGAGTGTGAGTGTGGGAATGAGAAGCTTTGTGACACGGCGCAACGAAGGAATGGTGTTGAGAGGGAATATCGATGGAAGCAGTATGAAGAAGATGCGAAGAAAGAGATACAGGCTGTTTAGTTCATCATACATTCATGAGCTAGATAGCAAAAAATATACATTATAAAGGCCGTAGATCATAGAGATTTACAGCAAGGTTTAGAAAAGAAATCCCCCATCAGCATCACGTGTCGCCTAAGGCTTCGCAGAGAACCAAGTCTCCAGATCAACAGCCCAATCCACAACACCACCAAAGTTCAAACTCTGCGCCCATTGCGTCCTCTTAATCTTAGTAGTAGGACCCATATACGCAACCCAATCCGTCATACCCTTACCCTTCGTTCCATACGTCATCATATCCGAGTCCGAAGCCTTATCATACCACGTCTTAGCAGTAACGCCCGCCTTACCCTTCTTAGCATCATACTCAATAAGACGAATCTCCGCGTCGGAGAGGTATCCGGCTTCACCAGTACAAACGCCGGGCTCTGCTTCGGAGACGCTGAAGCTACCGGTGAATTGACAGGTTGGGCCTGTGCATTTAGGGTCTTTCATGCGGAAGCTGCGGCCGTAGGAGGAGATGCCGACGACGACCTTAGCGGGGTCTACGCCTGCCTTTGTTATCATTGCGAGGGAGTCGAGGGTTTCGGTTTTGTTGACGTGCGAGCGGAGACAGTTGCCGTTGGGGCAGCCGGAGTTGATCATGGTGTTGCCGTAGTCTGGTAAAGTCAGTATATGATTAATCGATAGCTGGAGGAAAGACTTACCCCATTGACCGTGAAGGTCATAGGTCATGTAAACGATGTAATCCACAAGAGGAGCAATCTGCTTAACAGGGAATGGCTTAAGATACCAATACGCAGCCGGAAGAGCAACAGACATAGTCTTCCCACTGTTACCAATCTTGGATCTCATGACCTTGAGGAACTCGACGTAATTGGCAGTGTCAGTGGAAGAGCCTGAAGAACCTGCAGAGCCGGGATATTCCCAGTCAAAGTCAACGCCATCGAGCTTGTGGTTGTTCAGAACGGTCATAACATTGTACGCGAACTTGTTACGGTTGGCAGGCTTGACGGCGTCGCGGTAAATTTGATACGATGAAGCATCAGTTGAACCGGCCCAGCCGCCGAAGGAGATAATCTTCTTCCAGCTTCCCTTGACTTCCTTGAACTTGATGAATTGTTCCCTGACGTCGGGTTGAAGAAGAACGGAGAAATCGGATGTGAGACCGGCGAAAGCAAAGTGGATGTGTGTGTAGGCTGTCTTGGTCTCAGGCAGCTTTGTAACGTCCATATTCAAGCAGGGTCGACCGAGGTTGTAGCCCTGGAAGTAACCCACGTTGAGGAACTTGGCTGGCTTCTTGGTGTTGCCGACGATGTTGGTTCCGCAGTTGCCGATACAGCCGGGGGTGTTCTGAGCGCTTGTACCAGGCGCGGCACCCTTGGCTGTAGTGTTGGTGCAGAAATCAGAGGTGATGCCGCAGAAGCCGTATCCGGAACAGCATGCGTTCAGAGGACAGGGATTCAAACCCGCGAGATCCCACCCTGTCTTCGCACTGGAGGGTTTACCCGTTCCAGGCTTTTGAGGTCCGCAAACAGCACCTGCGATAGCCATAGGCATAGGATTCTTGCCCTTGCTGAGACAAATAGGTTGGCCTAGTTGGAGACGGTTGCAACCGTTCCAGCCCCAGGTGTTCTTGTTCACACTCTCGATGAAGGCCTGAGTGATGCCAAAGTTCTGGCCAAGAGAGTAACATCCATCACCGGACTTGATCTTGTAAATGAAGCATGTGCCGTCCTTGCTAGGTTGGGGCGTCTTGTCGGGTAAAGTGCCAGCGCTGCAGCATACCCACTGCTTAGGAGCGAGTGTAGAGCAGAAGTTCTTCTTGTTGTTGTATTTGTTGAAGTTTGTAGTCGAGACCTTACACTTCTTAGCGAGAGAAGCACAGCTGTCGCCGGATACGACTTGGATAGCGCGACAGTCCGCGCGGGGAGCGAGGAGGTTATCCACGCCAGAGAAACGCGAGCTGCGGGTTTTGAGGATGTTGGTGGTGAGTATGCCCAGGTTAATAGACTCCTTAGATGCGCCAGCAATGCTGATGCACTTGCCGTTGGACCAGGTCCTCACAGCAGACTGGACGGACTCAAGGTCAGTGACAGCGTCGCCAGCGAAGAAGCCTACTGTCTGGGCAGTCTTGTCATTGGCATCGCAGACTTGGAATGCCTGGACACCCTTCTGAAGACGAGCCTTTGACTGACGAAGAGTGCTGGAAGCACTGCTCTTTTGAACTTCTGCGCCGACGTAAAGACCAGCGATGGAGGAGCCAGACTTGGCAAAAATAATGGTAGTACCGCAAACAGCCCCGTTGTCGAGGTAGTCAGCAAGAAGGGTAGAAGCAGCCGCGACATCGTTACCAGAGCGAAGAGCACCGGTAGGACCAAAGCCAGAAGAAGCCTTAACAGTAGCCCTCTCAGCACCACAGTCACTGCCCAACGAAACAGAAGGTTCAGCCCGCTTCTCAACAGCACTTCCCACCTCACGTCTCGTCTTGCTAGACTCAGTGACACAAGTATAAAGCGTAGCAGAATCACTATACTCATTCTGCACATTCAGCGCAAACAGCATAGGAAGATCACAACCAGCCAACTCCTCCAGACTGTGTAGCTGAGTCCAGTTGACAGGATCACTGCCTGCCTCACTGCAAGGACGGGGACATCCTTCTGTGAGGGGACTGGAGATGGGGTCTTCGGTTTTGATTTCGCCGACGGGTGGGACGGGGTTTACGTCGCCTGGGTTGGAATCTTGTGCGGCGATTGGGACAGAAAGGAATGTGAGAAGAAGGAAAGAAAAGAGTGACGGAGCCATGTTTGGCAGTATTGATTCCGAAGAACCGGTAATGAGTGTGATAGCTATGGAGAGAGTAAGATACTGAGACCAGAAAATACTTGGACCGAAGTGTTGGGGGCAAGCCAAGGTAGGGATGGTTTTATCAGCTCGTGAGTGACAGGCACAGTCTCAGCCCATCTTCGAAAGAGGCGTAGTCTGGCATGTGTCTCAACTCGCCAAGACACCTCGGTGGTGCAGACATGAGAGAGGTTCCTTTGTAGGTCTAGTGCCCCTGGCTAGTGCTGTATGTAAGGCTGCTGACCCTGCATAGACCCTTGAGTTTTTTTGCGTTCTTCTTGGCAATGGTACCGAGAGAAAGGGTGGTTATTGTCTGGGATGATGATATCGGATGAAGAGCCTCATGTTAAGACATTCCAGATGATTAATCGCCACCAAATCGTCTATCGATTGTGTAATACATATTTTTACATTCCTATTTCTGGTGGTATTTTGGATTCGGCCGACAAACTGACTTTACCCCCCTGCATCACTGCTTAACTCCGGTGATTTCCTTTTTAGCGCAAGTCTTGTTTGCATATTTGGTCTAGATCTTTGGTCTGTTTCTGACATCGCGACCAACAGACATTCCAACCAGAAATGTCTGTTAGTGCTCACACCCACTCGCTACTCTACTACTAACAGATTCATCTGACAGACTTGCCGCTAAGCGGCCCTTTTGTTCCTCAGGGGTTTCTTAGCGAGGCACGTACCCCTGAACAGACAAGTTGCCGGCAGCCGAATTATCGCAATCCAATCCTGGCATGCACGTTTTTTGTGGTGATGGATGGGTAATTTTAAATGACGCTTTTTTCTCACGCAACTGGAGTTTAGTTCGCCGTTGGGTAAATCAGCCACTGACATCAAAGCTTTAGCCGACAAGACGCCTTGTGATAACGGAGACAGCTAACAATTTGGCCGACGGCCCGTGTTGGTTCTGCTGGGCTTTAACTTCCGATTGCTAATCCAATTCTGGAAGCTCTTTCGGCTTGGCGTTGGTACTGATCCGAGGCAGCATTGATCAATGTGACATCGCTTACTGTAAAATAGGCGAAGTGCACAAGGCAGCACTGGCATTTGAAGTTTATCTGAATGATTCACATAAAGAGTTTCAATGATCTGCGATCTAGGGAATGCTCGGTGATATGGACTCACTGACTCTGCGCAGAGCTGATCGCTATTTCACTAGAGTTTAGGTTGATGATCAGTGGAGTGATGCCTTGTGAGGCATGAGGTTAATGATGGATGGGGTTAGTCTGGTTTGAAGCTATTCACGGGTCCGTTTTGGGTAATCTCCGTAGGGGTTTGGGGGTAACGCGCTAGAACTACAGCGGAGACAGGTGGGTAATCAGGGTAACAAAATAGAGTAGTCCGGTTCCCCGTCTAGAATGTCCAAATTATTCTGTCTCTAAGGCTTGTCGGCCGATGCTTTTGACACCCAGATGGGACCTTACCCTGCACCGTTGGGGGTTTTATTAAAATTGTTGGTTCAAACAATGCTGAAGTACCAACAACGAGCTGGTCCATGATTCATGAATCTTCTAATCTTATCTTCACAGAAGACAGGAAGCGCGGTGGTTAACCCGTATCCATTCCGTCCAAGTTCCAGTGTCTCCACCGCTGCGTTGACGCGTTTTCAACTTGCATTATCAAATCCGCAACGCGTCTTTTCTGCAGCACTAGATTGATGGGACAACCCAGCTTTGTAGTACCTTGAATGAATGTGCGCTTATCCGGTGTTATGAGCCAGGGTATTTGCGCTTGTATTTGTTCCATAAATGCTACCTTCCGTTGAAGAAATGATGATGTCATAAATCGCGACTCTACGCTTCATAATGCAACTTTGTGAACGTCACCATGATTGAATGGTTGCCACACCACAAGTGAGATGCAAAGTATATAATAATAAGAGTCATGAGAAGACGCCACAGTCAAACATTCCTGTCAATTTATTCTGCTCCCTAGTAATCACATATAGCCATACTAGCCTTATCACTCACCTAATCACCACAAAACCCCAACAAAATGCAGTCAATTCTCCAGAAAACAACAGGCATCGGCCCTCAGGTCGTCAAGCCCGAGAACCTTGAAGGCCGCGTCGCAATCGTAACAGGTGGCGCTTTAGGTATTGGCTATGAAGTCAGTCGTGCACTCGCTCACGCAGGCTGCAAAGTCATAATGGTCAACCGAAAAGAAGAACAAGGCACAGCCGCTATCGAGGCCGTCAAAAACGAAACCCCAGACGCCAAGATCGAATGGAAGGAGTGCGACTTGGGAAACCTTGCCCAAGTACGCGAAGTCTTTGGCAACCTCCGAGAATCGCTTGATCGTCTTGACTATCTGGTTCTCTCCGCTGGTATCAACACCAACCAGTTCGGCTTGGATGCAGATGGTATCGACCGACACTTCGGAGTTAACTTCCTAGGACACTTTTATGTGTGTAACCAACTTTGGCCGCTCTTGAGAAAGACGGGAAAGATGCAGGGTGTTTCGCCGCCGAGAGTCGTGTTTGAGGCGAGTGAGATGCATCGCCTTGCACAGTTGTCGAATGTGCAGTTCAAGAACAAGGAGGAGATTAACGATCCAGATTTGGACCCGACGGCCAGATATAACAGGACGAAGCTTGCTATGATCTTGTTTGCTAAGTATGGCCTTGCGGGCAAGGTTATTCCTGAGAACAAGGACAAGATCTATGCTTTGTCTGTTCATCCTGGAGCTGTAAGTCACCCCTTAACATTGTTACTAAGCAATTGCTGACATGATACAGGTCAACACAGCTATGCAGCAGCAGTGGAAGGACGCCTATCCCGGCCTCACAGGAAAACTTCTCTCCTGGGCTATGCTGGCGATTGGACGTGATGTCGAGCAGGGATCTTACAGTGCCCTATGGGCGCTCACGTCTCCTAGAATTGAAGAAGGGGATTTAAATGGATACTACTTCGTTGATCCTGATAAGGAGGGTAATGAGACGACACAGGCTTCGAACCCTGAGTTGGCGAATAATCTCTGGGAGTTGAGCGAGAGTCTTATCAAGGAGAAACTTGGGGACGATGCTCTGATTGATTGGAACAGTTCTTAGATACACATAATGAGCGCTACGTTAGGCATATAGACGCCGGGGTGTTAGAAGGACTAGCAGCTGCAGGTAGAAGAGACTAAATAATATTTATATCTACTCTTATGCCACTGGCCTGGGGTCCGAGTGGTCCACCTTATTATACGAATGACTGACTAACTCTAAAGCCTGCGCCTCATCGGTCTTGTCGCTTTCTCGCTTCACTCCCTTCCGCGGTCCAACTACACAGATTAGCGACATATCTAATACATCAACACGGAATTTGCACTTACCAATATTCAAGCATAGAAACTTGATCACCACAGGGAACCATATAGCCACAGCAACAAGTTGACCGAAGCCCCAGGTCGTGATCCCTCCTTCGGCTGAATGCATATCTAGCAACTGAACCATCTCATTCAAGCTGATAAAGATCATGCTAATGGTTAAAATCTCCAGCAATACCCAAAAGACTCCTAAGCCTCGTCTGGCGCCTTTGGTTTCTGTAAGGGACAAGAACGATGGCGCGGCTCCGCTTAACTGCGTGTACTTGACTTTCTCACCCGAGAGCTTGGTCTTGACTAAGTACACGACGTAGTCAATAATGAGACAAGACGTAATAACGTGAACAACATATCGACACGCCAAGGTAATAGGAAAGAACTCATAACTCTTCTTTTCCTTGATACCCTGACAAAAGCTCATCGGTCCAGGCATGTCTCCACAAGCTGACACCGTAGAAACCTGTTTCAAATGCTGCTCGAAAGCATCCGCATCGAAGTCCTGAAACTCAGTAATAACAGTCATGAATATCCACGAAAGCACAACGAAGAAGAGTGTGTAGAGGTTCCGCCGGCTGACCAACTGCGCCATCAAAACAGGATACATACCCGCGGTGATAAGCCCTTGAAGGATACGATGGTTAAACATCCACGAGAATAGACTTAGCACATTTGCCAACCCGGTTTTGTTTCCGCCATCAAAGGTGATTATGGCTGTGATAGAGATTGTTGCGGCGAACAGGGCTTGGGATTCTTGGAAGTCGCGCATAGCAGAGGATGCAGCATTTGCGAAGCGGGTTTGTGATATGCGTTCTTGTACTTGCCGGCAATTCTCACGGAGAGATGAAGCCGGTTGGGAAAACGTTGCTATTCGGCCGAAAGTGCGTATCCAGGATGTCGTCAGTTTGAAGCACAGACCGAGGAATAGCACGAGCACGAGCTGAATGATATAAGCCGTGACAATCTATAAGCAGAGTCAGAACCTAATCCCATCGGCTATAAGTAGACTTACTCCTTGACCAGCGATATCCAAGTCAATGCCAGCGCTAGCAGCCTGACAATAAGGTTTCGCCATAACCCGTCCAAATTTCTCGATATTTCTCGGTGTAATATGCCCGCACTTGAAGTCGTATAGACTTCCAGTACAATGTCCATACGTTGAGTCAGAACACGAAGCCCAAGCGCAGTTCCTGACAGTTCCAAAGACACCGAGCTTATCAAACTTCTCCACCGTTCCAAAATGAAAAATGTCATCCATCTTCTTCTCACTTTCACGATCGATGGTATCGTTCCCCGGGACGGTTAGCATAGCCATCGTAGCGAGGGTCATACAATTCCATAAGTTCTCAGGCGAACTGTACATAAGCGTAGCGTTTGCACAGGTTTGAGTACAATTCAACGCATTTGGGTCGCCGTTGTTACAACCGTATGAGATAAGACGTGCGGGTACGTCTGGATGTTCAGTTATGGACTTAACACGAAAGAAATGCGCTGTTTCCCAGGCTTGCCATTGTTTTGGGATATGGATGCCGTGGTATGTTCGGTTGAACTTGTAGTCCCCGATTAGCTGGAATTTTCGTTCACTCATTTTGGAGGCGACTACAAAGATGAAAGGAAAGAATGATAGAGGAAAACAAAGGGATATTATTCTTTTTGTAATCAAGACCCTTGGAGACTGCAGCTTTAGCATTCGCTCTAGGTACGAGCCGTGGCGGTTTCGGCCCCCAAATCGACCCCATAGTAAGCACTGCCACCTCGTTGCTTCTTTTCATTGGGTTGAGGGAAATTAGTGAGCCTCTAGAGGTCATCCGATTCAGCCCTAGGCAAACGCGATTGATTATCCCTGCAGTTTTGTCTTTATCGTTATCGCTTATCGGCCTGAGTTCATTCTGGCTTTTGCTTGGGGTTCTCAATGTGGAGAAATATAAGGTGCCTTTGCTGAAGAGCGAGGGACTAGTTCTTTTGCTGGATACTTAACCTCTTAACAACCTCAAAACCAGGAAATAAACAGAAAAGCACGTAGACACAAGACGAAAGACAATTATTACAATTTATTTCATTAATATTGGTCATCAATCATTTCGTTGTTTAGGCCTGAGCATTTCGATCCGCAACAGACTGCACATCAGCAGCAGTAGAGCCTTTTCCAGGAGGACCACCTTTTGCGCGAGCCTGTCAAACCGTCAGTAACATATCTGAAAACACCACTAACAATAACCTACCTCAGCCTTCTGCACCTCAGCAGCATCCTCCTTGGTGACCTCAGTAGGCGCCTTCCTCACAACATCACCAGCCTTTTCCAAAAAGTTCTTTTGCTTATCATGCATGCTTTGTGCGGTAGCTGCGGCGCCACCCTTGATGGGACCACCGCCTGTTAGGCTGGACTCTTCGGATGCGATAGCTGCGGCTTCGGTTTGGGTAATTGGGCGGCCGTCGACGGCTTGGGCCTTGATATCGTCTTTGGTGGGGAGGTTGGACATTTTGTGTGTGATGTGGAGTTGATAGAGTATTTTGATGTTTAGTGGTTTTTAAAACAGTTGTTGAAGATATTGAAGACGAGATTGATTCGAGGTTTGTCGTCGTTTTATCGCTGTGGAATTACTTATGATATCATAGCATGGCATCGTCAGAGCTCCATAAAAGACCACAACATCATGCCAGGGTCATCGTAACAATGACCTCATAAGCGAAGGGCTCGAAATCGACTATGAAGGAGCAATCGGTTATGACTTTTATAGATGCAGGACTCATTTAAATGGGGTCGTGATACTGCTGGGGCCTGGTATGCAGAGGTCAAATTTTAGCTCCTTTGCTTGATGTGCCAGAATTTAGCATATGCAGGACGCTGATCGCACTAATAAAAAGAAAACGGATTTGTATAGAAGCAAATCATATTTATTCGAATTCAATTGATTTCTACTGATTTGATAAACCCGATCTAGTCAATCTTAAACACCAAGTTCCCAAATAAGGTACGACTATGACAAAATACCTGAGACAAGAACATCAAACTCCATGAGCAGAAAACGCAATCTAGTATATACTAATTCAACCATTAAATGCTGTTAGGTTCTAGACATCCATCTGACCCATGCTTGCGCTGACACCATTCAAGTCGTGATCAAACAACCCCAGAAGAGTCTCGGAAATCTCCGAGCGTGCAATCCTTCCTCTGTCCGCAGCGGCAGAAGAAGGCACGGTGGCCGCCCCTTTACAAGGATTAGGAGGCAAAAGCAAACGCCGCGCTTCCCTCACCCTTCTCACGTGAAGCCTCTTCTCAAAGCTCGGCTCTAGGATATTAGAAAAGCGCAGCAGCTCAGGACTTTGCACAGCCTCGATCATGTCAAACACTTGATCCCTGTAAAGATTACCAAGGCTCGTGCCCAGGTGACGTTTCACGTAGACTCTGAGCTCATCGACGGCAAGGCTCACTGTTTTTGGATCTTCGAGGTCGTTGATGTTGATATGGCAGATGTGTGGAAAACGTATTCGTCGAAGGAGGTGGACGTCGCGGTCGAGATATTGCAGACCGTTTCTAAATATAATGTTGCCTATCATCTCGAAGTCTTGTTATCCTTCCGCCTGAGTAAATACTTTCTTAAAGTCTTGAAAGAATGCAAGGATGGTGCATAGCTCATGTAGAGCTTCAGATTCCCTTTCAGAGAGCCTTTCACACTCCTCAGGCTTCCGCTTGTAAAACTCATCCAACTTTCTTAGTTGGCAAATCGTCATGTCAGGACCCTGTACGCGGGTGACAAGGTCAGTAAGGTAGTGGATATGAACATCCTTCAATATCCACTCCCCTCTATAGCTCTCGACAAAGCACCAATGGGAAACACTGAAGGAAAAGCGTCCCTTCGCAATACCCATAGCGATCTGTCGCCTGACGTTCTGCTTAGCGATGTCGCATTGCTGGTCGCACAATTGGTGGATTTCATGTAGGAATCGTTGGTTGTCGGAGGAAGAGTTGGCGAGATTGAGTAGCTCACATACCGATTGCCAGAAGGCTAGGCTGCGAACCTTGGTGTAGGCGGCGTCGAAAATATCGCGTCCGATGGAACCGGCCTGATATTCGTGCTCTGGTCCTTCGAGTTGGGGGATGCGATCAGGCCGACTAATAAGTTGATCTTTGACGCACTTGTAAAGAAATCTGGTGTCGGTGTGAAGACGATATAAGGACATTTTGTAATATGTCTTGTACCCTCCTGCACTGCCAATCAGACCCTGTAATGTAGGTGTTCGGCCCTCCTCGGCATACCGGGCGCTTTTCTCCAGACATTGAGCCTTTTCAGTGTCGAGGATCCTATCGACCAGAGCGTTCAGACAGTGAAGAATATTCACTTGTCTGCGAAGCACAACACTCACAAGGCGTTGCGGCATTATGGTCGAACGTTTCACCAACCGATACAACTTAGGACTGTGGCACACGCGATTGGAATCGTCCATGAGTTTGGCATCGGCTTTAAACGTCTCTCCGTAGAGATCGTCCTGTGTATGAGTATAAGTCCCCTCGTAATAATTTGGGCACTTGGCCCACTCCTCCAACTCGTCTTTGTCAGCGGCTTCTATGTCACCATCTTGTTCCCAATTTAAACCATAGTGGAACTGGTCTTCCAGTGATGCTGTGGCTCGCCACGAAAACATAAGAAGAAAGACATCCTCATCCTCTGTGATGTCGGCGACGTCCCACTCCCTTTCCGGTTCATGGTCGGGGTGGGTGCATCCTTCGAAGAGCTGTTGCCGCTTGGCTTGATTGGAGACTAGCCAGACCTTTTCGATTGTTTCGAAATGTTTCTCGTATTTGCGTCTGAGATCGCGATGCAACGCGGTGACGACAACTTCGTCTTGACTCATCATTATTTCGATATTACGGTTGGAGTCGGTGATGAAGATATTAGGATAGAAAGATAGAGCAGAAGAATCTATCCAGATACTTGAAGCATGGGTGTTTAAATAGACTGGAGTATTTGAAGTATGAAATTCGATTCCACGGAAGTTTAAAATTAACTGCACCTCTCACAATATTCCAACATGTACTATCGAAAGTATATAGTTTAGGCAACCCAGCCCTACCCGAAAGTAAATCAGATATACTTTCGAATACCAAACCAATAAAGTGCAGGCGGAATAATCAGCTCATTAATGGTAGCCTGTCTCGTCCACGTGGGCTTCCATCCATACACCGCGGCAGACACAGCACGCCCAACACCACCCAGCATCATAGCACCCAGAAGAATCTTGAGCGGTATCCAGTAGGCGGGAATATTAGACACCGTCCACGCTACCGCGACGCCAAAGCCTATGAATATTCCGCCGAGGAAGCGGTATTGTGAATCCATGAACGCGACGGTTTTCGAGGGGAGTTTCTCTTGTTCTTCGATTGATAGGTATTTGTTTATGCCGCGGACTACATGTTCGGCACCGGCGTAGATGAAGAAGACTGAGGCGGCTTTGAGGATGATTGGGGTGTAGTGAAGACTTGTGGACTCTGACATGGCGATTTGATGAAAGATTTAAGATTATGTGAATTTGCGTATGCGGAAGCTTGATAAGAGTAGGTTCAAGAAGCGCGTCCTCGTTATTTATACTTTTAGTATCGGACTTAACGCCAATCGAAATATGTTGAGATGGTACAGCTCGGCGCAACATTGGTCCTATCCGCGCGGTCGGTCGTCCATATTAGCCAACGGGTAAGAAAAGTCGCCGAAGTCAGACCACACGATGTTTCCGTCAGCAGAATGACTCAGCGGAATATTTCCGAACCAGTCAAAGACAAATGCAATATATTAAAACAGCCTGCAGTTGGTGGCATGGCGTCCAAAACGCGTTCACTAAGCCACCCGAAAATAAATACAACATAAAACTGTGTCTCGAGACAGAACTCTAGATTCTTCCAACCTTAAGAGGCGGCCACAGCATACTTCTTGTGGAGACCTAGAAAGCCATTTGGTGAGTTGTTGATACTAAAAGTAGAGTTGACGGGGAGACATACTGTTCAGTAGAGTTTGGAATGCGCCCTCAACCTGGCTCGTGTACTTGGCCGATATCTCAGCAAAAAGAAGCTTTTCTTTGCCTGTACAAAGTAAGCTTCAGCAATCATATCACCACAAATCTCAACTTACGAGCAAACAAAGCACCCTCCTCAGTCCTCACAGCCCTTTTGGTTTCAACTACTCTCAAATTCCCCAAGTCACTCTTATTACCCACCAGCATCATGACCACCCCAGGTTCCGCATTATCACGGGCCTCGTCGAGCCACTTAGACGCATCCTCAAAGCTCTTGCGGCTAGTGATATCATAAACTACCACCACGGCGACGGCATCGTAGTAGTAGTTCACGGCGGGTGCACGAAGACGCTCTTGACCTGCGGTGTCCCAGACAGCTACTTTGACGGTGCTGGAGCCCACTTGGGTCATTTTGAGAGTAGGCTTGACGCCCAGCGTTCGTTTGATGTTTTCATCGAATTGGCCTTGTGTGAATTGGCTGACGATGTTGGTTTTGCCTACTTCTGTGTCGCCCAGAAGGACAACTGCATGACATTTAGCACGAGCACAATACCAAAGGTAAGAGAGAGAATTAACCTTTCCAACGGTACTGTTACGACATCTATTAGCATCATCACCTCAGTTTGGGAGAAATACGTACATCATAAGATGGAGAGTCAGTCATGGCTGCGGATAGAGATCTCTGAGACAAGAAACACAAAGGAGTTGGTAAAGTTTGCAGAGATAAGAATGGTTGGAGGCCTTACCGCTTGTTTGTATGGATTTGCTGACTAACTTAGCGAGCATAGACGAGATCCTGCGAACAGGGGTGTAGCGTCTTAGCGCAGGTGAACCGAACAGAATATTGGCAATTTATGAAACGAAATACGATGGCTTTATGTTTTAAATGCATGCAATTGTTTATGGTTTGGATCTAATGTTGGTCCAAGCCATGGACCCCTTAGCGGGAGGATCCACTGATGAGACTATCCATGTAGGAGATCTTGAACCTGGACCATGCATGTAATTTGTTGAGAGGCAATGTATGTATAAGAATGAAGGAAAAGACACGGCTGATACTAAGTAGCAAGTATTGAAGAATAGGCATTCGTTGCTAGATTGACGGAGAGAGATTTGTGCAGTCAGCCGAATACGAGGGAAATAGCTTAATTTAATAATAGATTATAAGCGACATTATGCAATACGGACTAGGTCGGTCGGTAGAATAGTATGCCTACGGAGTATTATGTGATGCATTAAGAGAGTCCTGTTCAGGATTGACAGAAGAAATTGGCCAAATCTCGACATGTCACGCGCGAGAAACACAGAAATTAAGTCCAGTTTGAGACCAGACATGTGATCTCAAGGTCACTATATCGAGATATCATCAACATTTGTAACACTATCAACTAAGCTCACAAAATCTCTGACCTCATTTTGGTTGTCGTATCAGCGCGTCTGGTATTATACTTGCTATCCCGTAGAGTTATATAGACTGTTTGTAGATGTCGGATGCCGCCGTCTAAATATCACTAAGCGGTCCTCGTCCACCTGAATTTTCCCATCAATCGATGTCGATATTTAGTCCCAATACTATTGGAGAGATTTGTCAAATGATCGAATATGGTGTCGCCTGGCTGTTGAACAGTCGTGGTGAGTAATAGCTCATCCCAGCAACTCATATCATCGTCGTGGGGAACACCTTTCAATGCCGCGCATTGAAAGCAAATTATCCAATAGAGACGTCATGAGATCGACCGAAGATCAGTAATCATGATACACCTGTCAACCAGCCCTATCAAATGGGGAAATATGCCAGTGTCTTGCAGAAGAACAACCCTTCCGATCCTACAACAGCATCGCATATTCCGTACAACACGAGGTGCACACAGTGTCTAAACATCTGCAATGCAGGCAGAAACTCGCATGCCACAGAAAACATTGCATGTCGTGGAAATAAGCAAACAACACGCCTCACCACGTGTCACAACCCTCCCGTCCCTCCC
>QHKN01000379.1:0-48030 GCA_004366955.1 Fusarium humuli | reverse complement strand
AGACTAGCACTTAGGCTACTTTTATTTTGGTAACCTAAGACTTAGAGTATAAATGGACCGCCAGTCAGAGGATTGTTGACGTAAATCAAGGCGCGCTTCCCCGCAAGGTGCAACTCAATGCACTTGGAGATTGTCCAGCAATACTTTGGAGGATCAAAGCAAAGCCATCTAACCCGACCAATAGCCGATTCAGGAAAAGTTTCCTTAATCGAGTCGCGAGTGAGAAAGAAAGCCCACTGGAGGCCTTTGGTAGGGTCTTCAACAGCAACCCTGTTCATCTCTGCCGTCCCTGCCGCTGCCTCAGGGCGTTGGCGACGCTGCAACGCCTCACGTCGCTTCTCCTTCTGGGGAGTCAGTGACTCACTCTGATCGTCCACGCTTGGAAGAAGCAAGGGTTTCTTCTTCTTGCTGTGAATCTCCCGAGTCGAGTCCTTGATGGTGTGACTCATGATCTTGCGAAGCGTCACATCCTTGAGGAGCTTGGTCGTTCGGATGATAGGTGATGTCATCTTGAGGTTGTGGACGTTCGTGGACGCCAGGCACATTCGTCGTAAAGCGTTATCGTTGAGCTGAACCTTGGGCTTGTCGACGCGTGTACCATGTGAAGACTTGAAAGTCTTCCTTCTTGGTCCCGTTGTCGTGAGATTCGAATGTAGACGACGTATAGCTTCATGCAACTTAACCCGTGAGAGAGCAGGCAAATCAAACTCCACCTCGTTGCAGTGTAAGGACGGGATGCCCTTACAAGGCCAGCTTTTCGTACCATCGGGAAGTGTCATGACACTCAGCATCGAGCGCCGGACACAGAGAATGAGAAGGATGGTTCGGGTCGCAGTTTGTGCGAAAGCTGGGGAGTGCTGAGAGGCGCTGGAAAATCCGAAGAAGAGTTTCGGGTTCATCAGAAACAAGGGCTCTCCTGTCTCCCTGATATGGTCAGTGTACTCTCGCGAACGCTTGATCTGGCGGACGGTCGGCAATGGCTTGTCCATGTTCTCATTTTCAGTGTCTCGGTAAATGCAACTTGATTCGATCTCGTCCGTGTCTTGCCCCTGGGTAAGCCTCTTCCAAGTACCGGCGTCGTACCAAGTGTCAGCCTTGGCCAGTGAAGTCGACGAGTCCCAGTCAAAGGGCAGGTCCTTGTCCCAGATCAGCTCGATGTAACCATAGAAGTCCCGCACATGGTTGGACAGGATGGTCGCTGACGCTAACATGATAGCATCATAGTCGAGCTGCTGGAGGAGCCTGTTCATGGTAGATTGAACGTTCTTCACGGCGTGGGCTTCATCGAGGATCAAACGGTAAAGCTGGCCGCCCTTCAGAGCCAGCTTCCTCAAGGGCACAGCCTCTTTGTCATCGGGTTCCTCTTACAATTCGAGGTCCTCAGGTGCCAAGTCTTTCTGGCCGTCGCCGACAGGTGTCTTGGGGACAACTGCGAAATCCCTTTGAGCGCCAACTGCCTCTCCGTCGTCAGTGGAGAATCGGCGAGTAAAGGTATGATATGGACATAGGAAGATTGTCTTTGCGGTCTGTTGTACAATTAGTATATATTCAAGGAGACGTGCAGTAAACTAACCATAGGATCCTCGTGAGCCTTTGCAAGATGGTCGAAGACACGCTGTGTGTCCTTGAGGTTACCAAGTGTCGATGACTTCCTGGCGGGATTGGTGCAGCTATCAGGCGTTTGGTAGCAGATATAAATTCGGAAATACCCTCCCCACCACTCCGCAATTTCCTGGTAAGTTTGGTCCAAGACGCTGGAAGGGCACATGTAGATGGTGGGCTTAAAGACCCTCTCATCCTCATCGAGGGACCAGGGAGCAATATTCCAATTGTCGATACGGTTCTGAGTTGAGATCTTCAGGGATGCAAGCATTGTATTGGTTTTTCCAATGCCACATTCGCTTGTTAGGAGAGCACCGTGCATTACGCTTTCAAGCTTCAGATGGAGGTCGTAGGCATCTACAATAATGGTTCGGTTTGAGCTTCTTTCCAGGCGCGTGTTCGGGATTAAGCTCTAGGTTACGCCAATCTGACATACCAAGCTTCTCACAAACCTCCTCAAGTTTGTGTGGTGGCAGAAACTCGCCCAGCATGTTTTGAATGCCAATGAACTCTTTCTTTTCGCTGACGCTTCAGCATCCGTCTCCTCTGAAGCTGTCAGAGCTCCGATCTCACTCTGGAGGCGGTGCTGTCCGGCTGCTACCCGGTCTGCGCCACTCATATCCCCATCACCCATGTACAAAGTCTCCAACTCTTCACGGGGCAGCGACTTGTCTTAGGCGACGTGAGCCCTCTTCAGGAGGATCTCACGGAAGAGTTCCAGCTCCTTGGGAGACAGGTAGGCCGGAGGCGGCAACTTGGACCTCATGCGCTGCTCCTTGGCGTATCCAAACGGGTCAGTACTCGGATTGGCGTGACGGAGTGCAGAAGAGACACCGGTGGTGATATACTCCGCCAACACACCCAAGTGGTCGTCGACCTCCCCGGTGTTGGGGTCATAACTGTATGCCCCAGCGATGTTATCACCAAAGATCTCGGCGATGTCCGGTTTTGAGGCGAGCTCCTCACCACCACCAGCCATCTCATTATCCCAATTGCCGCCAAGGATGTCCTTCTCGGCCTCTAGAGCGCGTAAGACGGCATGGTCAGACTCCTCGTCTCGATCGCGCTCATTTTCTTCGACAGCGGCTCGGACAAAGCCTGGCCAATTTTCAACACCCTTCGTGGTATCTTTCTGGGTGATGTTGTTGTGTTTCGTCCGCCGGGCAAGGTGTCGCTGTAGACAGACATTTGCCCTAAACCAGTCCTCGTGCGAAAACCCCCAAATGAACTCTTCTGGCTTCTCGGGGATTAGGGTAAACGATCGGAATCGGTTGGGGAAGTGGCGGAGAATAGCGAAGAGTGTGGCGACTTGGCTTTGCAGAGTGTCGATATCTGCAGGATGTGGGCAGTCCTCTTCCTCATCAGCGTTAGTCATGGCTCTGGCAGTGTCTTTCCAGACAATTGTTGCGCCTATGTGTAGTATTCGAGCCCGGAGATTCTCGTAATCGCGTGGTATACTGGCGACCAAAGTCCAAAGATCTTTCGTATTGTCCTGTCGCTGTGCTCGTGTATTACGTGATGAGGTAATATACTTAGCCAATTACCCCTAAATGGCCGTTGACTGCCAACTTATGATAGTTTAGATGATTGTTTAGGCTACTTCATCTTAGCGCCCTAAGCCTTAGAGGATGATCCTTCTGCGGCCACCGCTCTCAATAACACGGTGGAGAAGCGATGTTTGCTTTTGTGCTGCGAAAGGGGATGACACCTTTCCGGGACCAAGGCCATGCTCCATTGTGAGATGTGGGGGCTTTTGGGCAATATCTCCGGTAACGATCCATGCTTTCGGCGAGTGATGAGCGATGAGGATCAAGATTGATGCCTCATCCATCGTTGCAGCCTCATCAACAATAACAAGATCAGGTTTAAATGCGTCCCGAACAGTCAGAGGAGTAGCACCAACAGGAGTAGTGGCCACAACACCATCGTGGTGTCTGAGTGTATCGTGATGCAGGACCTTCGCATTCGATTTGAAACCTGTGTATCCTCTTTGCTGAGTCTCACCTGCCTTGATGCGGTCCAGGGCATCTCTAAGCCGCGAGTGGCGTAAGGATACGATTTAACCAGTTCGTACCTGGCTCCGTGGCCCAGAGATGGGTGTGGGCGCACCCACTTGGAGCCCAAGTAAACTTGGACCTGGCCCAGAGTCAGGCGTCCGTCAACGTTGGCGCGGATCTCGGGCAGAAGACGTCCATCTGGACGAACGCCTCCGTTCAGATATGCAATATATGCTGCGTGTTCCTTAAAATTGACCGTTACTGCAGGCGCGGTTGGGTAATATATATATATATATGTGTGTGTGTGTGTGTGTGTGTGTGTGTGTGTGTGTCATGGCTGGATAGAATGGTTGCTGATGCAAAAAGCATAACAGCATCATAGTCCAGCTGCTGAAGGACCCTGTTTATAGCTGATATGGCGTTCTTCACAGTGTATATATATATCTTGTTGAGGTGTGGCAAAGAAAATCAGAAGGTCTTGGGCGGATCTCAGTTGATGCTGTGACTATATCTTTGATGATGATAGACTTCTGGCAGAGGCGGGTTTGATCCACACCGATACCATGAGCCCAACTTGAGATGTCGATCGTGTTATAATCACGCTCAGGGAGGCGGAAACTGATACCCACATGGAGAGAACCATCATCAGTATCCTTGACGAGACGCGCTTCAGTAGGACTTGGAGCACTGATAGCCTTATCGTTGATGGAGATAAAGGCAGAGAACTCGGTAGAGACCTCGCCGCGGTTTTCACGAACACTCAAGCTCTGCAGCTTTTCTCGACGCTTCTCCGGATCATGGATAATCTGACTACCAGGTTGATTTTCGACTAGATCTGGAGAACAAGATACATACTGTCTCTTGAACGGCGTCTTGTTCACCGCCGTTTTCTTCAAAGCTAACAAAAGGTTGAATCATCACCTCACACTAGGCAACGAAGAAAACGTCTTATAAGACTTGGGGCGCCAGATAAAGTTCCCTAAATAGTAGCCTAAGCTAGCATAAAGTGACTAAAATATTTCATCTCATATGCTCTCGGAGGCCAGCTCTGGTCTGCATCATGCAACTAGATGAGTAATTAGATAAAACTATTGGCAGATAAGAGCGGGCACGGGAACTGAGTTACCATTTTGAATCGCAACGCAGAACGTCAAGCGTGACTGCCTTCAAGATCATATTGTATTGTTTGATGAGATGGACCTTCGAAGAGAAGCGTATCGTTGCTCGGGCGTTGGTAAACTCGATTTGAGCGAGGCATTCACGCTTCGGGTGCTGAGGGTTCACACTTTTCTGGTACCAAGCGATGATCTGATCCAGTGCCTCAATCTCGTTCCGCCCATGATGAAATGACATGATATCATTGTAGAAGAGGTCATTGACAAGAGCCGTGAGTGGCTTTCTGAATGCTCCTCCAGGTACCGACTGGCGAACTGGTAGAGGGACTTGTCGCGGTTCGCACGCTTTGCGCTCCTGTTGGCTGTATCATCTTGAATGAGTTTTGTGCAAAGTTCGTCGAGAACCTCAGAGGTGATAAACTCCTCTGTCGAGTTGGCATCCTCAACAGTTTCTTCCGGTCTGGCTTCGATGGCGTGGGATTTGACTTCACCCTCAAGAGGGTAGAGGTGCATGATGTCAGGTGAGCCCGTGTCCGAGACCCCTAATCTCGGAACGTACCAGTCAACGCTGACGAAATATTTCAACCCCAACGTTGTTGTTTAAGATATATAATACCTTAACCCTTTTTGCTGGAGCCTCCACCCTACCCTGCTCATCTTTGTCAACGTTCTTGAGGCCAGGAAAATGGTCAAGGATGTTCTAGGTGATTGTAGCCTTCAAGTTAAAAGCCAAGGTGTAGCGGTAGGTAGGCAGCTTGACTTCTCTGGGTGGGTTGAGGGTTGGCTATAGGAGGGTACTTTGCAGCGTTGACGGTAAACGACTGAGCCTTGAGGGTCTTGTTTGAACAGTCCCTTGGGATTGATCGCCACGAAGTTGTCCCTCTCACGAGCAATGTACTGAGTCAAAGTGTCGTCAGAACGGTGTATGGGAGTTCGACGATCTTGCCTCTGGGATAGGTGATTTTCATGGGACGGCAGGTGGGTGTCAGAAGAATCATCCTCTAAGGGGTTAGGCTACAGAAACAAAGTAGCCTAACTGCTAGCCTAAGCTTGCGTAAGGTAATCAAATTATTTCGTCTCTTTATGTTCTCGGCAGCCACTTCTTCTGGCACCCTGACGGACGGAAACTATGTGGAATTTCTTGATTGACGGAATCAGTACAGTGGCCTCTGAGCGGATACTCAGTCTCGGTATCGAGTACTCGCCCCCTGCTCTTTCACTTTGCGCTTCTCGCCTGTCTGAACCTTTCAGTCGGTGTCCTCCTTAGCCTTGGCCTTCTCTGGCTTGGTATACGGCTTGAACATCTTGATGGGTCAAGTTGAATGATGATTTGAGAATTGATTCAGAAATGGCATAAGTAGTGTCGGTTCTTACGTTTGTGAACAATGTTGGTAAAGGTGAAAGAAAATCAATTTCTGTGCGGATCTGGAGGAAGTTGACATTCTGTGATTGATTTTCTGATTGTTTAGATACCTGTGTAACGTAACAATTTGAAAGTGAATGTTGTTTGGCTGTTAGGCAGCAGCCGTGTTCTTAGTAACTCGTCACGTGGATACGGCACCCGACAGCAGAACCTCATGTCTCTATCGATCTCGAAAAAGTGAAGTAGAAAATTACCGTCAAGGAAAGAGCATAATAAGAGGTGACATAGATTGATGAGGTCACGCCAGGTTGGACTAAAGTTAAGATATTATAAGTCTCTTACCCTAAAGCTTAGAGCGTACCTTGCATTTTAGGTGCATTGGGCGGGCTGTCGGAGCGAGCATTGCTGCAGACAGACGTGAGGTGTCTTGCAATACAAAGTCGAGAGCGCATTACGATGCTCATCGAGCAGAGATTGCCTTTCAGGTTCTTGCTGTGGTTTCAAAAGACCGGATGGAACAAGAGAGATCTTATGGCATGAGCTCGGACCATCTCTTCAGCCTCATCGTGCCCGGAGATGTAGTCACTGAGAATCCAAGAATGATGTCCAAGAATATGGAACTCGCTGCCAAAACATCAGGGACGAAATAAGGTGGCCGGCCGTTTTGGACCAGTGCCATTTGTTTCCGTCGCTACTGGCCGGCAGCTCCATGAAACGGTCATCGACATCACAAGCATAAATTATAAGCAATCTGACTAGCTATCTATACCAAAAACAAGAAAGTTGAAGTTTTTCAGTTGACATAGTTTGGTGGTCCACAATGCCAGGTTTTCCTGACTCAGTGCTTGACTCTAATATTGGTCATCATCATAAAAACTCCAACCCATCTCGTCCTGGATTCAGGTCTTGTCCCAAGAGAACTTCCAGCGAAGTTTAGAGTGTAAAAAAAGGGAAAGACCGTCACCCAAAGGTCAACGGGATACCGGCCCCTCGCATCAAGAATGAGCCCCATTGAGTAAATCCAGCTTTCGCTGGGCAATCGCATGCCTATCAATCTCGACAAAAAGTCCTCAGCGACCCGATGCCACACACACGAGCACCAAGCGTCTACCCACCATCCACCTGCCAGACAACCCGTCCGTCTGGAACTCACCACACCTCGACAGCGGACTCATATCTTCATCCAAAAGGACCGAGGGCAGCAAAGACCGGGAGACAAAGCCGTTGAACAAGAAGATGTAGCGGAAGGTAGGGCCAGCGCAGGGTGAGGGCCTGGGCGAAGAGGTCAGCCGCTGTGCTTCTATGGCGGCGCGTTTCCGCAAGCTCCGTCGAAACGAAGACGTCCGGGGACTTTCCCCAAAGCCAGAAAGTAATCGAGACGCTGCGATAAATCGCGGCGTCTCTGTTTGTAAGCTTCGAATAGCGATTTATTGAGCGAGGGGCGCGGATGAGGAAAGAAAGAGAAAAGAAAAATAAAAATGAGATCGGTTTGAATTTTTATGTACGAGATGGGGCTCAGGTGTGGCGCTAGTGATCAAAGCTTCAAGGTGTGGCTGTAGCTGCCTTTTTTTCTCAGGCGCGGTTCAACCAATACGAACCTCGCGTTGAGAAGGCTGGGTTGCTGCCTTCGTGCCTGTTTATTCGTCTTCAGTACAAAGCTCGCGGCGCAACCAACTTTAACGGTGCAGACGACGGTCCATCTAATTTACGTTTTGTTCGCTTCTATTCAATCAATTCGAGCCATTGATAGCTCTCAACAAATCCCTGTTTCCGAGTCTCTCATTGTCGCTCGACAACGAAAACACGAAAAAAAGAGCCACTGACTAATTTTCGACCTTTCCATCTTTCTTTCATTCACATCTATAATCATGTCGGGACTCTTTGGCGGCGCGTCAAGCTCAGCGGCGGCGACGAGCAACACTGTCGGCGATCTCAAGAATGATGTTGCGCTTTCCGATCCTCCCACCGACACCATCTCCGATCTCTCTTTCTCTCCTGCACCTAACGGTCCCGACTTTCTTGCCATCGCCAGTTGGGATAACAAGGTCCGCATCTACGAAATTGCTGCCAACGGCCAGAGCCAGGGCCGACACGTCTACGAGCACAGCCAGCCTGTGTTGAACTGTGACTTTTCCAAGGTATGGAAGCAAGGAAGATGCGACAAGGGGTAGCGGCTAACCCAAGCTCTAGGATGGAACCAAAATTGTTTCTGCAGGCGCCGACAAGAACATCAAGGTCTGCGATCTTGCCTCCCAGCAGGACATTGTTGTAGGCACACACGACCAGCCCGTGCGAACAGCGCGATTCTTCGACAGCGGCAACGGCCCTATGGTAGTCTCGGGATCATGGGACAAGACGGTGAAATACTGGGATCTTCGACAGCAAGGACCGGCGGCCACAGTGACATGCCAAGAACGAGTCTATACGATGGACGTCCGCGACAACTTGTGTGTTGTTGGTACAGCTGATCGTTACATCAACGTCATCGACCTCAAGAACCCTACCAAATTCTACAAGACTCTACAGAGCCCTCTCAAATGGCAGACTCGAGTTGTTAGTTGCTTTACCGACTCTGCCGGATTCGCCATCGGTAGTATCGAAGGACGCTGTGCCATTCAGTATGTCGAGGACAAAGATTCAAAGTAAGCAAACTTCAAAAACCATGCTACAAAGGATCAAGCTAATAGTTTGCAGCTCCAACTTCTCCTTCAAGTGCCACCGAGACCCTCCTGCCAACAGCGTTACCAACGTCTACGCCGTCAACGATATCTCATTCCACCCCGTCCACGGCACATTCAGCACAGCCGGTTCCGATGGTACATTCCACTTCTGGGACAAGGACGCCAAGCACCGTCTCAAGGGCTACCCCAACGTCGGTGGCAGCATCACCGCCACTACCTTCAACAAGAACGGTTCCATCTTCGCTTATGCTGTCGGTTACGATTGGGCCAAGGGCTACCAGCACAACACTCAAAGCTATCCTATCAAGGTGATGCTCCACCCTGTCAACAACGACGAATGCAAGCCCAGACCATCCATGAAGAAGCGATAGAACAATTGATGGTCTTAACAGTGGGCAGCTTCAAGCTAGGAAAGGATTTGGTTGGTGATTAATATTTGGCTGTGTTTTCTGCGACTCTGTACTGTACTTGTGGCAATTGATAAAGGCTCGGGAAATGCGTAGGGGGAGGTCAAAAGAATGGAAGACGAGTCTACCAAGGAGCAAATGCAGGTAGTGGTGTTTTACGAGAGATGATACCATAGATACAACAAAACATCTACACAACCCCGGCACGTCATTCCATCTCGTGGTCCACGTTCTTGTCTCATCTCTAGGTAGTTTATTTGCAAATAGCGAAATGGAAGTTCAAGTTCGGACATGTGGAGTATACAGCAAAATGTAGTTCAAGACATCAACGACCTGTGTAAGATGCTCTTGTCAAAGCCGAGCAGACTGATCAAAGTTGTTGAAGTTTGTAATTCTACTTCACGCCAGAGTTGGTACTGCTCTTGCTGATTTGACATATTCGGACACAAACAGTTCCAAGGTAATTCACATAATATTTTAAGGTCAATAAAGATTTGTATTGATTCCAATCTGCCACTTTGGGCTTCATATGATCATGGTGTATCGTAGTAAATAAAACAAATGAACGGCTTCTAGCCACGCGCAGCCACTTCTAATATGGCTATTAGTTGATGCGATCGCACCTTGTTCCGCGAAAACAGATTACAACGCTTAATAGATCTCCAAGACTCTTTCTCCCCATTTTATCTTAAAACCCTTTAGTTTCTTTTGAATTGAGGGGCAGCGCTAAAGACATCGTCCTTCATACTGCGGAAGATGTCGCTGAAGAATGTGCTTCGCTCAGGGTCTCTCTCTTCGGCAGCAGCCTCAGTGGAGATAGATGGCTGGTTGTGAACAAACTTCACATCAATGCTATCCATGTTGGTGGCATCCATGTTGGCCATGGGAGCGCCGGGAACAACGATATCAGGGTTGATAGCGAAGATGACAGGTCGGTTACCACTGGACAAGTCGGTGGCATCGGACATAGAGCTGTGGTAGCGGCCGTAGTTGTCGGGAAGAAGAGGCATACGAGGAAGAGGCTCGTTGTAGTTGGGAGTAGCGTGGATCTTGGGCAACACTGTGGTGTCGACATGGTTGACGGGAGCACGAGAAGCTGCCGAGGAGCTGAAGGACTGCATCAGAGGTCGTGTGCGACCAGAGATAGATGGCTGAGGAGTGGGACGGTGGGTAGTCTTAAGACCACGAGCCTGGATCAATTGTTAGTATACGAGTCGAATTGACAGGGAAAAGCATGAGAAACTAACGTCAGAGTGCTGGGACTGTTCTGAAGAAGATCCAAGGAGCTCAGCATACTTGGGCATGAGAGCGATACCGGCATGGCGATGCGACTCGGTAAGAGTGCGAGTGACCTTGGAAACGGAAGCGGTGATTCTGGGCATTTTGATAGAGATTGGGTGTGATGGTTGATGAAGTTCGATGTGGTGGAAGTAAGTTGGCGGTGTCTGGCTACTTATACACTTTGTGCAGTCGTTTGGAGTGTAGCGGTGACAAGTTTACAAGAATCAGGCGATGTAGGTGAGAGGGGTCCGATAGGATGTTACAGACGGTACGATGCAGACGGAAGTGTAAGTGGAAATGGAAATGCGAGGTCAATGAGGGAGGGGAGGAGAGTTTATGTATTGTATTGTACAGTAGGTGAGACCCAGGGTCAGACAGATAAGCTAGAGGAGGGGAAGGCGCAAGCTTCGACAGCTGTTCTGGGGGGTACCTACTTCTCGATGAGGTGAGGCAAGTACGGATAGTCGTCCGGGAGCCCGTGTGATCTGTCTGGGGGGATGGGGATGAGATTGGAATGAGCTACGGCTACCGCTACGGCTACCTTGGGGGACAGACGGGGTTGAGGAAAGAGTCACCCACAGCCTCCACCTCCACCAAGGTACAGTAGGTACAGTACAGGCACAGCTTAGAGCTTCCCGCCCTGGGCCTGTTAGCTCACCTTAATTTAGCTACAGCATCGTTGATCTCGTTGGTGTGGAGAGGTACAGGTACAGGTACGAATACTCACACTCCCTACACCCTCTCAAGGAAGCTGCCGTCCAGTTGTTTCCAATTGAGCAACAAGAAGCAGAAGGGCGGTGTCAGTCAACAAACTTCCGCAATCCGATTATCTAATCATCGAAACATTCACTCCAACACGAAACCTCATCGTGCCATATTATGATGTTTCTTTTGCTCTCTGTTACAAATGATCAAACAAACAACGGTAGCTCTTTCAGCAAGGGCAGGAAACACAGAGCATGGCAGTTCCCGACTCGGCGACGAGATACCGAATGCCGTCCGACGTATACAAGGTACCTCGTCAAGCTACTTTAATGCAAAAGCAACACCATTAAACACCCATGGAACAGAGTCGGTATGTTGAGAACCAATCAACAGCCCTGTCAGAAGCCCCGTACTGTACTTTACAGTGTCGTACAGCTCTCACGCTGTTGCTCTGACACCTTCTCACTCACCAAATTCCTCTTCTCGCTCGCTTCTCCAGCTTTCTTCTTGCTGAGAAGTCGGATCCACCCCCGAACTGGAAAAGGAGACAATTATGGGGCTTCTCCAAGTCACTAAACTCGTTGTTCGAGTTCGCTCTTCCAACTATCGATCTCGAACCAGAGACTGCTTGCTTGAGCCGTCAATGTCCGAAAGATAACATCAGACTAGAGTGGACGATGAGGAGATGGGAGGTGCCAATGCCGAAGCAACTATGTGCTTGTTGCTCAGGTTGTTTCACACAACCTCACAGATAACAGTATCATATCAGAAAAACAGTGGCGTCAAGAACGATGCATCATTTGGCCGGGTGAATTGATATGGTACCATCTTCCAGATTTCCATCACGTTCAGATACCACATCTGGGAGTGGAACTCGTTGAGCTCAAAGCTACTGCAGCTATGCAGCTTGAATGAGACAGGGGGTTGGCTTCTCAATACAGTGCTGCTTTACCACTCTCTACATACATCCATGTCTTACACAGGCTTGCCACCAAGGCGCCAGCGGAAATGGCAGACAGCTTGCTGCTGACGAGTCTCGGCAGGGGACTTTACTGATCTGGCACACGTGGAGCGTGCCTGTCGTTCACTCGAAGATCGCCAGTCTTGTCCAATTGTCGACTCAGTATTCACAGGGCGGTCAGAGGCCAGCTGTACTCCGTACTGGATACACAGATCCAGATCCAGATTACTTTTGTTACCGCCCTTACGCGTCAGTCATTATGCTACAGAGTCCGGGGGCTGATTTCGTCAACCCTACGTCCAGTACATTACCACCAACATTCAACAAGATTAGTCAATGTTTTGGCGTTTTCTCTAGTGAAAGTTCATGTCGATCTTGTAGCTTTAACGCGGCATGACAGCCACGGCAGTGCGCAAGCCCCGAAGACGGGAGGGGCCCTTGACACTCCAGTTAGCAGGGCTGGCAACGACCAGGGAATCGAACGTCTCCCGGTCCACTTCTAGAAACCCGCCAACTCGGTTGTTTGGGGGTCCCCTTTAGGCCGGGGAGTTGACGCAGACTCCGTATGCTCGCATTGTCTATGGGGGTTTACATCGTGATTGGACTTTGTGCCGGCAATTGCGATTCCTTTCTCGCGGATGTTGCCTCCAGAATGCCTCGGCCCAGGAGCGAGAGACGGAAAACGTCCGACGTCAGAGGTGCGATGTTCAAGGGTCACAAAAGATGAAAGATCTGGAAGTCACCAGATTACCAGATTGAATCGAGACTTGGAAAACAAGAACAAACGCAATCTGGGTCGCGGGTCCTGGGCTGACCTGTGCATATCCTAGGCTGTGCGAATTAAGATTCGCGCGTATGTAAAATTGTTGAGCTGCCCTTGCAGCCAACTTTCAGGGCTAACAGACCAGATTCCAGAAGGAACATTGAGTCAAGTTCAAGCGAACTTCAGGGGGAACATGTGCCCTGTAGCGAGCTCGCTAATGTCAGTGGACTCTGACATTACAGATCTCGAGCTTGATGTTTCCTCCCCCTGGGCCAGTCACATGGATAGAACTTTGTTTCTACCAGCAGAATAAGGGACGAAATAACTCAGCCACTTTATGCTATTCTAGGCCCTCTCTTAGGCTACTTTATCTCTTCACTCTAAGCTTAGAATTCAAGCTTTCCTACTCTCTTAGGCCAGCCAAAGTTCAAGAGAGGTAAGGCAAAATTAACTCTGGCCTAACTTTAGAAGAGGCGATTGCTATTGTTGGAATTACGGCGGTGCCGGTCAACAAAAACTGTTGAACGGGACCTGCCTTGGAAGCTCCTTCGGTGGCACCTTCACCTTGGCCTCACCGTAAGAGCTAGGATCTTTAGTTCAACATGGGCGACACCGCCATGAGCTTGACCGAAACCAGAGTCCATCGGATATCCTCCCGTTCCAACGTACACGATTACGAATTCTTCCTATAGTTGATACGGAGGAATATGACGCTCAACATAAATAGATATGACGATGTCTTTGACATGCATCGCCAATCAATCTGCATCAGAATGATGATCCTGATACACATGCTTTATCTTGAAACTGGAACCCAGGGATTGAATGATACAGAGGTTGCTGGAGGCCGCAGCGATACGATATCTGTACATGTCAAGTAATACAGTCTCACCGAAATAGTCCCATGTACACCTTGATTGTATGGGCGAACCATATCAAGCACAGTGCTATTATTCCGTCATGATGGCTTGCCCTGTTGCTGTTATCTGGAACGCCACGCCTTCGTTCACAACTACATCAGCCATAATCATGACAGCCTGCAGTTTCGTATGCTGAGAGGTTTCTGTTTGGGCCGCATCTAGACTTGTCGGTCATATGGCAATTCCTGTTCTCGGCATACAAATACTGGAGCCAAAGCCTCGGCTTCCCACCGAAGGCCATGGTAATTGAACTCCATACTGATAACCTGACGGGCGAATTGTCCGAATCGGACGATAGATGGCAGAAGTGTCATCTTTGAAGCCCATGTGACATAGTACCTATGATGATGGAGATGAAACCGAGGGCTCCGTCAAGATCTGGTGCCGCACATTGGCTATCCAAATTCCTGGCTTTGCTTGGCCTGCATATGGCAGTTGAACTTGCATATGCGAGTGCTGCCATGCTAAAGAAACAACTCCTGCTCCGATGTTCGGTTACTTCAATCGAAACATGAAGGGCATTTCTTCTCCTCCTTCACCTCTCAACGTATATACCGGGGAATTCCACCTCTTGAACAATACCTGCAGGATCTGTGAGTATACATATTCTTCCCCAATCGAGACTACAGGCAAGATCGTCGATAGCGTCATTTAAGACCCTGAAAATGCCCCGCAATCTTCAGGAACCACATCCTATTTTGGATATCGAAGACTCATGATGTGAGCTTTTATAGCCATGAGTGCTGCAAATATATCTTCTAAGCAGTAGCAAAAGCCATAGATAGATCGCTTACTGTCATATTATCAATATCTCACGTGTATGTTGTTGTGTGACTTGACAATTGGCCCTTGCTTTTCAACTTTCGATTTATTACCCCTCTCCACCAAAACTCATCTCACGATATCACCTCAACTACAACATTGCGAGTCTATCAATTCACAAAAATGGCTGCTTCTGAACCTAGAAAACGAGCCGTTGACTCGCCCAAAGGTAGAATACCTATCATCTCGATTTCGCTGCATCTCTAACAAGCAACTCTAGTCTGGACGACTCTGATTACCAATCTGAGTTATTTGCCTGGTCTTCTCACACTCGACTACTCGCTTCGCACCGCGAAATCTAAATACCCTCTTGTTGCTCTTTACACAGACTCATTCCCTCCCGAGGGCCATGCCGCCTTGAAAGCTCGCGGTATCCCAACCCAGCATATCCCCTACTTGCTCCCGACCAAAGGCAAGGACTACTCTAATGACCCACGATTTTACGACTGCTGGAGCAAACTCACTCCATTCTCTCTGACCGAATACGACAGAGTGGTCCAGCTTGACTCGGATATGCTTGTTCTGCGCAACATGGACGAGCTTATGGACCTTGAGCTGGATTCTCCTTCGATTGCCGAGACGGGTGATAAGACTGTCAGCAAGCGTGTCTTTGCAGCAGGTCATGCCTGCGTCTGCAACCCCCTCAAGAAGCCTCACTATCCCAAAGATTGGGTTCGTGAGAATTGCGCATTCACTTCACAGCACTCAAACCCGGATATCGCGCAAACCGAGGCTGCGGATCCATCGGTGGGACCATTGGGCTTCATGAATGGCGGCCTCCAAGTCGTCAACCCTTCTCAAGGACTTTATGCGCAGATTGTCGCACACATGGAAGCCGACGCAGTTAACATGGACTTTGCGGATCAATCGCTTCTCTCAGACCTATATCGCGAGCGCTGGGTACCGCTACCATACATTTACAATGCGCTCAAGACAATGCGATGGGAGGGTGTTCACGATGCTATTTGGAGAGACGAGAGCGTCAAGAACATCCATTACATTCTGAGCCCCAAGCCTTGGGATGAGATCAACGACAAGGGCGAGTGGACAGGTAAAGATGAGAGTCACAAGTGGTGGGTTGACGTGAACCGCGCAAGAAAAGAGTCAGAGAGGGAGAGGGGAGTTCCTGATGATGGTTTCTAAGAATGACCCTGGTGAATAGACACAGATATGAGAGCCAAGTCCGAGCAATTGAACAGTAAATATCATTAAATTAGAGCATGTATAGAGTCAACTTAAGGCAAAAAGTCTTCCATTCTGTGACAGGTATCTATATTAGCGAAAACGAAAACGACCACCATGTAGCCCAAATCCCAGCACCTAACACAAGAACACCTGAACATCCCACTCCAAGCCCAGCAAGAAAGTTATCCAACGCATGTGTGCCTCTCCAAGGTCTATATTGTGCATTCTGCATGCATGTTCCGTTTTTACCAGTCTATCATAGGTGAGATAGAGAGTCATGATTCTACCTCAAACAATAAACTATGCCCCAATTCTGGGCAGTGCTAAATTCATCATAAGAAATCGACATAAAGATAAAGAGACGACGAGAGTCCAGAAACACCGATGATGCTCCAAAGAGGATGAGTCTTAACATCAATACGCCACGAAATGCCGTTGATCATGTCACCCATTAGGTCTTGACTAAACTATGTAGAAGTTCAGTACCGTTTGTATTTCTAGGAAATTGTTAGCGACATTCGTCAGATATCATAGAATCAACTCACCTCCTCAATCCGGCGTCTGTTGTTTGGATCGATCGAGTTGGTCGCGCCCATCAGTGTTTGACCGATCGCTCGTGTAACACCAACAGCTGGTCGGAAGATAATGGTCGGGGCGCGTTTCAAAACAGCCTTCGCGGCTCCAGAAGCCGAAGAGCTCTCCATTACCTCTCCAGGAACAGCAATGATAGCGTCACGAACGAGATTCACATCCCTAGCAAGAGATCGATATCCGCCTCTGATACCCGAGATCACGCCCGTAGGTTGATCTGCGTAGAGGGAAATTTGTCTCTTCTCCTCAGGATCTACATCATCCTCATCCCATCCTTCGTACGCTTGCTGGGGGTCAGATAGCATGCCTTCCGCACCCTGCAGTGCGTACTGCGTACCGACAGCAAGTTTGGCACCCAGCTTGACCAGCTCAGTACCTGTAGTACGAGCAAAAGCTGTCGCACCCTTTGATATGCTGCGAATGACACGGCCGTCCTTCTTGTACTCACGAATAGGTACCTCGACAAGATCCTTGAAGCCACTGCCGACATTAACGAGTGACCGTACAGGTGCAAGGCCTGCCAGGATACCAGGAAGCTGATTTGCCTTCACATCAGGCATCCAAATATCGTTGAGAGTCTTGCCAAGCTTTTCAAATCCAGAGATACCATAGATAATCACATGGCGAAGAACCATTCTCGCCTCATCGAGGACGATGAAGTTCATGAACTCGGTGGTATGTCCAGACCGAAGTCCAGCATAGTCGACACGTTTCGGTTTGAAATCAAGCTTGACCGCTATGTTATTAACTTCAGCCCTTTGAAGGAATGGCACATCGCTCTTGGACGTGTGAACCGGGACTTGGTCATCCTTGAATTCGAAGAATCGTGTAATAAAGTCGAGAGCATCCTGGTCAACGTGAAGTCTCAGGGGTAGAATCGTTGCACGCAGCACGATCTCGGACGCCTCGAGTGATGGTTGTGGTTTGACATTCAGCATCTCAAGGTGAACCATGCTTGTGCCCATCTCTCGCTCGCCCATGTCTTGGTCGTACGTCGCAAACTTTTTCCACGTTGAGGTCGGAACATGATCGAAGATGTCAAGGTTTTTGATGCGAACGTCGATGCTGTTGAGTGTTTCGCCTGAATTGGGCGGGAAAACGAAAAGATCCGCGTCGACGCCTTGTAACTCGAAGGTGATTTTGTGGTGCTTGCTTCGCTTGAGCTTAAGTCGTTTTGATCGGGGTCGGGAGCGTGCTGTTCTGTTGGTCGCTGCAGTAAAGGCCGTGGTAGCAACGGATTCGGTTTCCGTTGCGTTGTCATTGAAGCCCTCGTTGATGGCGCGAGACAGCTCTTGAGGATCGCGGTTGGCTGGAATACCGATGTAGATCGAGTTGAAGAGGAAATCGCCGATGGCCTCTTCGTCTTCAAGCTCCTCTTCGTAGACATGGACTTGGCCCGCGCGTGCTTGACGTTCGTACGCCTTGGCTTCAACATCCTGAACTGCCTTTGTTATGACATCTCGGGTGTGAACCCAGTCGTAACCATCGAAGAGGTTCCAAATGACGTGCACATCTCGCACCTTGACCTTTAGAGTGCCACGCTTGACCAGATCGCTTGGTGCTTGATCGTAGCTGTTCTTCTTCGAGTTCCAAACCCTGGCTTTGCTGTCTTTTGAGGCGCTCTGGCCGTAGTAATCGTCATGGATGACAAGGTCGTCAGAATCAACGCTTTGTTGGCTTACTGGTCCGAAACCTGTTAATAGTACACCCTCATTGGTATCTTGCATCTGAGGGCCACCAGAACGATGCGATCCATGAGAGATTATGGAGCTACTTGTGGCATCAAAGAGTTCTTCCGCGACAGGTTCATCGTAGTATTGCGACTGAACCTGCAATGGGCTATCCGTGTTATAGCCTGCCTCCGAACCACTGCCAGCCATCTCTTGTGCACCAGCAAAGTCTTGGTCAAAGTCGTATTCCCCCTCGGGCCTGCCGAAAGCCTCGGCAGAAATCGAAGCAAGCAAATCCTGCATGGGAACCACATCCGTCAAATACTTGTTCTCCTTGCTTGGTGGAGTTGGAGGCTTCAAAGCGTTGGCCAGTGCAATAAGGGTTTGGGTTGAATCCGCGCATGTTTCCAAGACCAAGAGGTCGTCTTTGAGCTCGACATTGAGCTGCTTTTCTCCATCGTCGAGTTCGTTGACATCGATGGTGGCCTTGGCGGACGAGATGTAGCAGATATCAACATACCCTCTTGCACACATGTCCGCTACTTGGCGAGATGTAGAAGATGACGCTCTAGGTCGTTGCGTAGCGGGCAGTTCGTTCATAGCAACTTCAGCAACATCGTTGACAAGTAGAATGGATGACTTGTTAATGGTAAAGACAGCGTTGGTCTCGACATCCTGAGGCAACAGAGCGACAAGATGGGCGTCCGTGAGAACAATGACCATCTTCGAGGGCTGACCCAGAGGGTTGAGTCCTAAGAGGCAGTCGCGAAACCCAATATCCAGAGTCATAGGCTTGCCACTCTTGGCTTTCTCGCTGGGAGATACAGGAGAACCAGTCAAGGCATGGTGTGCTTGGTCGCCCAGATTTGCGACTGAGGCAGCAAGGCTGGCTTCGAAGTCCTGTGGAGTCGCATCTTCCCCAAGCTCGAGGAGATCCATGATGGTAGGTACGCGGTATTCTATACATAGATCCTGCATCTTCAGTTTGACAACTGGCTCGATCTCATCACCAATCATCCGTGCCATGAGGACCGGACTACGGAGTGAAATATCCTTGACGCCAAATGGTGATGTGCTAACCAGTTCTTCCGACTTGTTCCTGCGCACCGAAATATCGTAGAGAGCTATGGCAACAAGTGAGGGCATCGTGATCTGGCCGACGTGGAGGTTTTGTATATCCGTAAGTAGATGGCCTAACTTGCCACCGAAATCCAAGCTCAAAGCCACCTTGCCGATTTTACCCAGGGTCAACAAACCGGGGCGATCATCTTCCGGTAGGTACTTGGCAACTGTGGAAAGCTTTGCAACCTCTTCACCAAGATTCGGTAAAACGGAAAGCTGTGACATGTTTTGCACACGGACGTTGACCGTATCAACGTTAAGCCTCAGAACTGAACCCTTTCTTCGCTGGCGTAGCAGTGTGTCAACCATGATCTCGTCGTTCTCTCCGTCAAACTGATGTTTCGAGGGCATGATGAGTTCCAGAAGCTTCTCGAGATCTGCGTCTTTGGGGGTTGTCAAGAACTCCACTCGAACACCAGTGACTTCTGTGTTAATAGGGGGTTCGGCCGTCGAGTTCTTCAGATGCGGCCCAGACACTCGCATCATGCTGCATCCAATGCCAATGGCCTCGTCCCGGCTTATAAGCTTGATGGCACTTGTTTCGACGGCCATGCTGCAGTCCTTTCCGATGAGCTCTACCCATGAGCCTCCAATCCGCACGTTGATCTTGTTCTCTGAGGCCGCGGATTTATCGTCTGGGTCGATTGGTGTATCGAATCGTACCCCTCTGGGTTTTTGCGCAACAGCAGTCGGTTTGGGTGTTGGAGCGGGACTTGGGGCGATCGAGGCACTCATATTAAGGAAGCTGCTTAGACCACCGAACCAACTGAAGGTCTCATCGAGTCGCCGTAGATCAAGCTGGAAGACGAGCGGTAATGTTTGTACCTCTGTCCTGGTATTGCCTCCTGATTGGAGAATCTTAATGCCAATGTCGGAGCCATCAGAAAGAAAGACATCCCTGACAGATGTGCTCATAGGTTTGCCACTGTCGAAAGAGATAATATCCCCATTCGCATATCCAAATCGAAACTTTTGCAAGTCTATCTTGGTCAGAACAGCGGGCTGCATCGTCAACTTACCCTTAGTTACCGGAGCCGCCACAACCTCTGTTGGAGAGATAGAGATAGCTAAGTTTTGCAGGGTGGCATTGAGCAGGACTTCTTGGTCAAAAATGAATGCTGAAGGGTCCATATATCGTTCAGGAGTATCTGAGATTCCGCCTAGACGATTCACGAAGTCGAGCTTAATCTCTTCGAAATTTACCTTGATGTTGGCTAACTCCTCCTTTGAAGCTGTCTCCTGCTTGTTCTGCTTGTTCTTCTCTGCCGGCGATGGCTTTTGATTATTGACAGCATCGAGTAGCTTTCCCACAACCATGGCGAGTAAGAATCCTAGTGAGGCATCGAAGCAAAGGTTTATAGGAGATAGGTCTACTTCGAGAGTGTCGTCTGTTTTTGAAGCACCTCGAGAACTATTTTGCTGCTGTGCAGGGGCGGCTCCATGCAAAGAAAAGGCACCTGGCGCTTGAGGGTAGGCTGATTGGCCCAGAGACTGCAACTGGGCAACGGATTCTGGCGATGCGGTTTGAACCTGTATATGCTTGTGTTGCGAGGGGATGTATATCGATATGGTCTTGAGACTCAGAATCTCTTTGACGAGGCGAGTGGGACCCTTCGGGGTAGCAACGTCGTCTTGCTGTTTGCCAGTTGCACTTGGATTCTCTTGGTCCATATCAGTGAGACATGCCCTGGAGAAAGCAGGCTCAGAAGATTCACTATCAGAAGCATCTCCCGAATCAGCTAGATTGGAGTTTCGATATATCGAGCGTCTTAGGGTAGTTGATGCCGGTTGATCCTCTGGGGGATCGTCGTAATCGTCATCCCATGCACCTGGTATAAAGCCCTCTGGCCTTTGGTACTCCTTCGTGGGGGGTGGAGAATCTTCCTTCACAGGGCTGGAGATTTCCGGGCTTGGAGTTTCGGCGACTGGAGCCTCGGTGATTGGGGCTTCTGTGCTCGGGAGTCCTGTACTCGGACGTTCTGCGCTTGGAGGCTCAGTGCTTGGAGGCTCTGACTGCGTGATTTCAGACTTGGCTAATTCTTTCACACTGGCGTCCAGAACTGGCGAGTCTGGCGAAGCTGGCCTCTCTGGCTCAGTAGGTCGTTCCACTTCTGTAGCTTGCTCTTTTTGCGGCTTCGGTGACGGGATATTCTCAGGGGAAGCGACCGGTGACAAGGTGGCCGCGGATTGCGCGTTAGTTTGGGAGAAGGCACTCATATACATACTTTCCGCTTCCTCATGTGTATACATATGAGACTGTGCCAGCTCTTCAGTCGATGCAGCTCCAAAACTGTCATCGGATGAGGTCCGTCGAAGCTGCTCATTCTGTATGCTTGGGCTAGAAGCTTCCAAGTTGATTTGCGTCGTCGGAGTTTCAAGATTGGGGGCTGATTGGGCCTCTCGTTCTTCGCTTGCCCATAGCATTCGCTCGTTTTCTAGTGCGGTAGAGTGAGAACCATGTTCTCCAGGGAGTAGGGTCGAATGGAACAATGTTTCGTCGTTAGTTCCGTTATGAAAGTCGTGGTACATCGAAGCCCGAGGGGTTGCTGGGCTATCTTCTGCGTCGTCATCCTGAGGGTCTGAAAACTCGTACGGAATCCCAAGGGCATCTTCGCTATCGCCCAAAGGATCGCCCTGCTCCAAGGACTCCTGGTCCATGAAATAATCGTCCGGGAGGCTTTGTCGTGAGTCGGCTAGAGGGTCCTCGTGCTGAAGACTGCGCCGTGAACTCGCAAGTCGTTGATCGATACTATGTTGTGAAGAAATCATGGGGTCCTCTTGGGAAAGACTGTGAGTTGACGCAGATCCTCGCTCGTGAGATCGAATGCTCGCTTGGGATGATGCCACCGATTCATCACGAAGACTTCCAAGTGAGAGCTCGGTTGCCTGGCGTGATGGCGGATTTCGTGTCATTGCTGGGGAAGAAGCAAGAGATGGTGATGCTATTGAAGGAGATTTCGCCAAAGCAGAAAAAACGTTTGCTTCGGAGATGAGATACGCCCTTACGTTAGATAAAGAAACATGTCGCTTTCCCTCCTTTGGTACGATGGCCGGGGATCCAGAATCGTCGTAAGACCGAGTTGTAACGCCTTCGACTTCGACGCCCTCGAGTGCAACCTGGAATGATACCACCTCGGTAGTCGTAGAGTTTGGTTCAATGGGTACCTCAACGTCGAGTTGGAAGTTGACGGACTTTATCCTAACCTGCATGCGATCAACGATACTCTGGAGAAAGTCGGCCAAGAATGCCGGCAGAGAGAGCGCTTGACCCGTCCCATATGCCAAGTCGTCCTCGCTTCCATCGTCACTCATAGAGACTGATGCGCCTAGATCCTGGGTTTCGGCTGCCAACGCATCTTCAAGTTTCCTACGCTCTGATCGTGGTTGGGTTTCGAGGAATGATTGTGCGAGATCGACGGTATTCGGTACAGCAACGCCTTCCTCTGGTGTTCTGGTCCCTGACGCATGACCCGGCTTAGACTCAGGGCCTATGACTTGTAAGGCGATATCGACGCCGTCGACTTCGACTATTATAGGACTTGTATAGAAGTCTATGGGTATTGTGACCCGTAATAACAACACCTTGGCCTTTTTCAACCTGAACGTGTCGGGGAGCTGGAGCAGCTTGTTGAGTTTCTACGATAAGCCATCAGCCATCATGGTCTCCCGAGCTTACGATACATTGCTATCGGAACCTACCTTCAGTTTTATCCCGACATCACGAAACTCGAATACGGTATTCCTCCCTATGGCCAAATCCAGGTTGTCCATCTCGAGAGCCTCGGTGTCGAGGAGATCTAGTCGGGACAAGGCATATCGAAGCAGCCTTTTGGGCATGGAGGAGCTCCGGAAGGACTGAAAGAGGGTCGCCATGATGTCGTCGTCGGGAGCGATCGAATCGAGTTACGAGGGTGGCGATGACTGCCCGCGCAACCCGACAAAGGGTATAATAAGGGCAAAAGGTGTAAAAAAAAAACCCCGTCGATTAATATACGAGTCGTCGATAAGTGTCGTCGTTGTCTAGGCAGAGGTCCGCGTCTGTGTCTGTCTATGGGTGGTAGCTTGAGAACCCCGGCCAACTGCGGGGCCGAAGGGCATGTTTAGAAGAAACAGAAGGACATGAGCTAAGACGTGGGGGAAGTGTAAGTTGGTCAATGAAGAAAGACGTTTTAAAGTTGAGGTCGATGTGTGAATGCGCAGGCGTAAGGCGTCAGTCAAGGTTAAGGTTCGTTTGTGTAAAAGAAAAAAGATTGCCAAGTTAAGTTGGCGAAATGGATGTTCGAGGCATCCTTCCCAAAGAGTCGGGTCCGACACAGAAAGCGTCACACAGCCTGAGAGTCACGGCATCGATGGATCCATGATGGCTGAGGCGGCAACGCGCGGGCAAGTGGGGGGCGATTAATGCCGAATTCAGGTAAGTTATAGGCTTGGAGCGCCTGGAAAGTGTCCCCGTTGGACCCTTGTTATCGCCCACCCCAGGCGCTAGAGTCACTAGGAGCATGAGACAGGTGACTTGGATTCAAGGATCGTTTCGAGCGGCGGACGGAAGCATCTGAATCTCTGAGCGCGTCAGTTGACCTGGATGTTGTATTTCTAGTGGGTGATACGAGTCGTGTCCCCCTGAGACTACCTGAGCTGCTCAACTCAATCGATACCTCTGGTTAACTCAGCTCTGGCAACACCATCAGACGGCACGACCATGTGCTAGGCGCGTCATTGATACTACCGTACATAGCCTTATTAACTCTTTTGCGTTCTTTGGTGACTCTATATTTGCTCCTTTGACCCTGTGAGTCAAAGCATGAATGACTCCAAACAATTACATCGTCGATCTCTTTCAGATAACCTGAGACAACTACCTGTCGACAAACTATCACGCGACCATGGTAACCGATGGCTGGCATACCATTAAACTTGACTGAGGGGAAAGATAACATGCATCTAATTGAGTGATGCTCCTGCGTCTATCCGTATATCTATCTCTTACTTGGCCCGCCCATAAGCCTCCGCTATACGTTTGCCAACCGCCTCACCGCTCCAGTATGCCCCGGTCGCCGTGCCTAGACCGACAAACGGTGCCGTATGTTCGCCTGCCAGCCACAATCCATAGTCCGGTAGACCTTCCCGCATCGTCCGGATGTCCGTATCGCCTTCTTCTAAACCAACCTGGAAATTGCTGTAGCTTCCAAACCCAGAAAGCTCATCGTGAAGCCAGTCTGTGGCCATGAATCCAGAAGGTTTGCAATCGGGATCGCTCTCTGAGTAGTGTGGCATTAGTGAGTAATATGGTTTGAAGAAGTTGAGAAGGAACTCGTCCTTCTTCTTAGGATCCGACATCTTGGATAGTTCCCCAGTAATGTACTGCGATTGCTCGCCATATGTGTAGAACAGAAGCGTTGGATGTGACACTTCCGGGCCGAGACTCGCAAGTTCCACGACCTCTTGATTCCACCTCTTTGGGTTCAGATCAGCAACGTAGTTTGGAGACAACCATTGTACGAATCCCTCTGCCTTTCGATTGTCGCCTTCTTTTTCCAGCCAAAAGGCCTTAGGGAAGTTGATATAGACCTTCTCAAGACATCCGTAACCGATAGCCCCAATTGCCTTGGTCAGTCGAACAGGCAGCGCAGGTTCGAATGCATCGATATTTCGTTTTAGCCATCCAAGAGGTGCAGTCACAACAACCTCGTCAAACTCGAGTGTTTGACCATTCTGTATTCTGACCTTGGCCTTGTCCTCGGGATTCGTCCGATACGATATCCTGTCGACCTTAGTTTCGAACTTGATCTCAGCGCCTTCGAGAGCGGGTTTCGCAACTTCATCCAATACCTTCTTGTAAGTTCCAGCGCAGAACAAGTTCTCTGTCAAACGTCAGCCAGTCCTCTTTCCGGATGTATAGTCCTGCATACCGCCTTCGATGCACTCCTCCAGCCAGAAGAACTTCAAACTTTGCCTGTAAATGGGACTTCCAACGAAAGCACCCCACATCTCCGATATCTGCATCACAATGTTTCGTTTCTTCTCGTGATCGGCCTCGGTACTTGGTACTTTCTCGGCCACCTTTTGCACGAAGAAGTCGTGGAGGCTCTCCTTGGAATCAATTTCATGTGAAGAGTTGTTAGAATGCCTAAAGGCATCTTGGACGATATCCCACATGAGAGTGGAGTATTTCTCTCCATCCTCGAGCGAAAAGAGCTCTCCATTCTCGCCGAATACACACGAAGTCGAGTCCCAGTCACTGACAGCGGTATTTGTTTGCTTGGCCAGGTCCAACATGGGGTTGTCGTCAGTTCCGTGTATCCAATTTGGTCCTACGTCGGCTAGATGCCCATTCGGGAGAAGCTCTTGATGCAGGCGCCCACCAACCCGATTCCGGGCTTCGATAATTGTGACTTGGAAGCCATTCTGAAGGAGTATGTCCGCACATCGAAGTCCAGCAAGTCCAGCACCAACCACAGCAATATGTGGTTTTGCGGTATGACTGCGCCTTCCCAAGCTACTCATCGTGGCAATATTCTTTGCTCGGCTATCTCGATCAAAGCCGATGCGAGTATGGGGACGAGTTGACCAAAGGTCCTGGTATATCTTGGAAGTGTGTCTAGCAGCAGGGCTAGTACAGCATATTGAGTAAGCATCCATTTGAATGGGTCAATGTGTATGGTCAAAGATGTGTGTGTGCGGTCTTGAGCTTGTAACAAAGTAGTAGAGAGGACTGGACTTCCAGTGGTAGGATGTGATTTAGGTACGTTGAGACAGCACTGATAGGCGGGGGACAGAAAGTTGATCAACTACGCAGTGACAAGGCCGATATAAGCCTCAGGATTTGACAGGTAGGTCATCTGACGTCAAAGCCATGGCAGGCAAGCAATTGCTTTTGGCTAACAAAGTTCCCAGAGAATAAACGACAACTCGAAATGGGCTAGATATCGTGACGACGACGATCACGAGGGAAATATCCACCACTTGATGGGTGGACGGAGTTGAGCGTGTGGTGTCTCGGGAGTATTAGCTCCCATATTTGCTCGAGTCGAGACAATGACCAGCCAATGATGGAAGACGCATGTTGCGACAACTTGAGCGGTTTATAGCCTCAAGATAACGATGAAAACAACCAAACGAGAAATATCAGGATCAACAAACGCCAGAGCCAACCGGCAGAGGCCGTTGAGAAATGCAGGTGCAGGGGGGAAAGCCGCCATGAACGCCTTCATGCTTTAGCCTGAGCCTTAACTCAACCTTGGAGGCTTACTATTGGAGTAGCATCGCAGATAAAGAGGCTCGGCCACAGGCGCATTAGCATAGTGAGGCGGACATGGCATCGCTGTCTCATTCCTGCAGGTCCAAAGGTCCCAGAGAAGAGGGATGAGTCGTAAATCAAAACATAAAAGGTGAACCGGCAGATAACTTGGCCAATAGAGGCTTTGAACCGACACTCATGGGAGCATGGGGACAAGGCAGCAATTAAACAGCCAAGCAGCCCCTCAAAGGGCCGATGTAGATCGAGAACCAAGTCGTGGGGCCTCCAGACTTTCATATCATGTCAAACATTAATAAGTCATGGACGAATAGCTCAGGACTTCTGAGTCAAGGATAGCCCAGGCTGTGCATGTATGTAAGACGGCGGCGAGGCGATAAGAGAGTGAAGGGTTACACAGAGTTGAGAAAAGTGATACATACCGTACGGAGGACCGAGGTTGTAAATACGATAAAACAGAGCGGAATAAGGAATTTCGCATAACTCTCGGAAAAGCCACCGAGTTAGGGAATTCTAGAAGTGCGCTTTGAGAAGAAGAAAAAAGTTCTTTGAGGCAATCACCAGCATCTTTATCGACACCTAGCGGCGTGGGTCCATGACTAAATAAAGTGCCTCTACTATGCATGACGACGAAGAAAACAGAATTATTGTTATTTCCAGCTTATTCTCTTACTCACAACCCATTTTGATGCTAGTTATACGAGTCGGAAACACAGCTAAATATCCGTCAATATTACAGTCCAAAGACGCTCGTCATGTCTCAGTTCACTCTAAAGTGAGCTACCCTAAACAAGTCCAAATAAATTCATCAAATTGTTCGGGAAAGCTTCTTTCAGGACCATCAAGAAGAACGCTATTATTATACTAAGAGGATATCTTCGCAATGAGCAAGGAAATGAACAGCATCTGCAGGCGGTTGTTTTTGAAGCTCCATTGAAAAGACATACATACCTAGCACTCGCGCTGAACGAACTGGAGCTGGGTGAAGACCGAGCTGGGTGAGGAATTTCACTGCATTTTTAACCCTCTCCAAGTCTCTCATAATCCATGATAGCTGATACTCATGCGCTCACATTTCAGGTCGCGACTAGTAGTCTCATACATTACTGTCTTTTATATCCCGAGTTATCTTGGCATCTCTCTGACAAGCAACAAAGCCTCCTAGCTATATCTATACCGAGGATCATGATGAAGCAGCTGGACAAGAACGAGATTAGTTGCGGCTACTTCGATCCATCATGTGCAAATGGTTCGGCCCCGCCCCCGCAAAATGGAAGTGAGGCCGCTGGAACCAATAGGGGACTTTGTATTTCATCACGACAGGCCCACTTAGTCGGTGCCGAGGTTCAACGCCAGTCTCATCCGGGGTAATCATCGTCAAGGGTGTCAACAGAAGCCAGCTCTTTTAACTTGTTTTCTTGTTTTTGTTCTTTTATTCCTTTCTTACTCTCTGTACACCCTCAATCTTCCCTATCATATACCCAAAACCACCACAATGAGCACTCCTACAGATACCTTCTCCCGCGAGGAGGTCCGCTCGCATACCTCCGACGAGTCCCTCTGGTGCATCATCGATAGCACAGTCTACGATCTCACAGACTTCGTCGATGCTCATCCCGGTGGTGAGACTGTCCTCCGTCAAGTTGCCGGTCAAGATGCCACAACTGCTTTCTACAACCTCCACCGACACGAGGTCCTCACAAAGTACAAGGACCTTGCTATTGGCATCGTCGAGGGTGAGAAGCCCCAAGTCATCACTCCACAGCCCGGCGATCTCAGCCAGGTCCCTTACGCCGAGCCCCTATGGCTCGCTGAGCCTTTCCGTTCGCCCTACTACAAGGACAGCCACAGGAGACTGCAGCGCAAGCTCAGAGAGTTCGTCGATAGCGAGCTGTACGAGGAGGCGCAAGAGTGCGAGGCCACGGGTCGCTATATCAGCCAGAAGATGATTGATCGCATGAGCGAGCTTGGTATCCTACACATGCGTCTCGGACCTGGAAAGCACCTTCACGGTGTCGATCTCATGGGAGGCGCGGTCAAGGGTGAGGAGTTTGACTACTTCCACGACTTGATCGTCGCGCAAGAGCTCGCACGCGCCATGGCCCGTGGTTTCGCGGATGGAAACATGGCTGGTATGACCATCGGTTTGACAGCTGTTCTCAACTTTGCCCGCGACGAGGCCTGGAAGAACAAGATCGCTGGCGAGGTCTTTAGCGGCAAGAAGAAGATCTGCCTTGCCATTACCGAGGCCTTTGCTGGTTCAGATGTCGCTGGTCTGCGCACCACTGCTGAGAAGACACCTGATGGCAAACACTACGTAAGTCAAACGCGACCCTCAGCGCCTATGCACATGGAACTCACACGCGTTAGATCATCAATGGAACCAAGAAGTGGATCACCAACGGTGTCTGGTCGGACTACTTCGTCACCGGTGTTCGAACGGACAAGGGCCTTAGTGTCTTCCTTATCGAGCGCGGCGAGGGCGTTGAGACCAAGCAGATCAAGACCTCTTACTCTACCACCGCCGGTACCGCTTACGTGACCTTCGACAATGTCAAGGTTCCTGCCGAGCACATGTTGGGCAAGGAGAACAAGGGTATCCAGGTCATCCTTAGCAACTTTAACCACGAGAGATGGACCATGGTTTGTGAGTCTAGCCCCCATACGTCCACTACAATTGCAATCAAGCAAATACTTACCGGTTCATAGGTGGAAGTCTTCGTCTGTCAAGAAGCATCGTCGAGGAGTGTCTCAAGTGGAGCAACCAGCGTCAAGTCTTTGGCAAGTCACTGATTGACCAGCCCGTCATCCGTCAAAAGTAAGCTTCACCCAAACTTTTATTACAAGATCAATCATCTAACATTTTCTAGGCTTGCCAAGATGATCGCCCTCGTCGAAGCCAACCAGTCCTGGCTCGAAACCATCACCTACCAAATGTGCCATATGCCCTACAGCCAACAAGCCCAGCACCTCGCCGGTCCCACCGGTCTGCTCAAGATGAGCGCAACCCGCGCCGCCCACGAGATCGCCGACGAGTCTGTCCAAATCTGGGGTGGTCGTGGAATTACCCAGACCGGTATGGGTAAGTTCATCGAGATGTTCCACCGAACATACAAGTTCGATGCCATTCTTGGTGGCGCCGAGGAGGTTTTGGGAGATCTTGGTGTGAGACAGGCTATGAGGAACTTCCCCAACGCCAAGTTGTAAGACTTTGTTGGGATTTATAGACGAAGCTATAGTATACTATGTATTATTGGGAAATATCCGTCAATTCAAGCGATCTTGTTTATTAAAGGAAGCATACACCAACATAGATCATGATAGCCAAGCCTCTGGTTGACGAAATCCTTGGATTATTGTACCAACGCGCACAACGATGTGATAACTCTAAAACATTACTGTGCCCATCATAAGCCTTGTATGAATATCTCCAAGCTCAATACCTGTCTGTTCTGTTTACAGCCCCCAGTTCGTTGGAAATATCATAGTCGGTCAAGTCACAACAGGCACTTGAAGCCATGGCCACCACTGGACACGGAACCTTACGGTTCTAGTACCTAGCTATTGTGCTTGGTCTTATAATAGTAATCAGCATGCAAATGTACAATTGTACCTTACTATTACCTAATGTTTCTTTCAATGTCCTCATCATGAGCTATTCTATGGCTGATATCACCAAAGTGTCTCACTGTCTGTCTGCTTTCTTACAACACGAATGCCTTACGACAGATCGAAACTGTCGTTTTATAGACTGGCTATGATATGCCACTCGTTGAAAGCTGATGAGACCTCATGGTAGGCTCCGCTCGAAATCATAGTTCCTAAACACAAAAAGAGGGAGAAAACAAGAAAAGATATCCAGGTACAGTGCATTCAAGACTTAAATAGCAAGTGACCAATCATTACTATACATTGATGAGAGCTTCCAAGCTCTGATTAGCTGTGAGAACAGATGTTATAAATCAAAATGCTCTGAAGCTTGTCGAGATAACCGTTACAGGCTTCCATGCACTCACCTGACTTCCTTTTGGCATTCAATATTTCATCCGGTAAAAGTTAAACATAATAAAATATCCTGAACTTTGTTTAACTCATGGAGGGATGGGTAAATAACAAATAGCTTAGCTGAGAATTCCAGGTATACATTAATGCGGTTGCTATACCCGATGCCAGACCTGGAGTATAGCTCCTATATATACGACATTATACGACATATTTGGATGACCCTTCTCTTTCTGGTGCCAGGCATCCATCCCTTAATTCGAGTAGTCTTTCGCATGATAGGAACACTACTTCCTTCGGTTGCTGAAAATCAAAATGAATCTGCCACGGCACAAAGTTGTCTGTGTAACCTTGGTCTGCCTCCTCAAATATCGGCCGAGAGTATCCTGGTCTTAGTGATGATGCAAGAAACCTGTCTCCGACATTTCCTGCAGCGAGGGAACTCGTCTGATGTCCCAGATGCTTGCTTGCCAGCCTAGTTGATGAAGGCAGCATGGCCTCGTTCGATAACCCTGAGAGCCTCGACGTACTGAGTTTGTCCCCGTATCGAGTGAACGAGCGGCCATTAGCCTTGTACTGGCAAATTGCATACTATCCATCGACACCCGAAGGTAACCAGGCGCTGTGAGCTTGTGCTGGATGATGCCATCTCCAGCAGTAAAAGCTCGGGTCGACTCGTCCATTTTTCAAGACTCGCTCTTCGTCTTTGATCTACACACCTGCCCAACTGACTGCATGTGACGCAGAACAGTGTTGGGCAATATCAAAACACACACACAGTCACACCAGGTTGAAGTTTCCACAACGTCGGGATCAACACTTTTCATCTCGACTTGACTACAAAGGAGCACACCCAGCTCTCTTTAGCTTGGGCTCTCCACCAACAAGCCACCAGATAACCTTTTTTTGATCTCGTCACTCTCCACCCGTCACCATCCGTCACTCTCAAGGTTGAGTCGTATGTATGGTCGTAGTCGTTCGTCCGTTCGGTGACGAAATCCAATGCTGATATGTTCCAATCCAGGCTGGGCGCCGCCAGCTATCGTCGAGAATCGCGCACGTTTTGTTTTATGAGCTGCCATTCTGCCGTGATGATCATTAAAGTCGTGCGATGAAATGAACTTTTGTGAAAAATGCCGTAAGAGAAGTAGGAAAAATTCGTCCGTGGGTATCAACAGGTCGCCACGTCCCTCTCGTCTCAGCCGTTAAAACCAAGAAACCGAGTCGCCATTTTAGTTGCTGGGGCACTGAGACTGGACGTGTCCAGGCTGCTGGCACTTGTAGCAGATCTTCTCGCCACCAGCGGACTCCTTGGGGCAGTCACGAGAGTAGTGGCCAGACTCGCCGCAGTTGTAGCACTTCATGCCGTTGACACACTCGCCTGCGTATTTGGTCAATTAAAATCAAACTGATCATGATGAAGTTATCACTTACGAGACATGTGGCCGAAACCACCGCAAGAGTAGCAGGTCTTGCCGGCACCGCCACCGAAACCGCCAGCACCGCCGAAGTTGTTACCGTAGGAGGACTTGTTGCAGTTACGGGCAATGTGGCCGATCTCACCACACTGAAAACTTGTTAGTGGAAGCCCTATACAGACAAAAAGTAGGACTTGCCTTGTAGCACTCAGTGGCCTGGCCGCTACCGCCGCTCATGGGACAGTCGCGGGAGATGTGGCCGGGCTGGCCGCACTTGTAGCAGGACTTGTTGTCCTTCATGGGCTCAGTGCAGTCACGGCCTGAAGCGAGTTAGCACTTGTTACGCAATGTCAGAATGGGAAACATACTCATGTGGCCCTCGCCTAAGGGAAGGATATGTTAGTCTGCAGAATTCTAGTGATCATCAAATATAAGTGAGCTTACCACCACAGTTGTAGCTGGAAAACCAGTTAGCATAGGTCGTCAGAGAACTCGAAGCATAGAACTTACCACTTAGCAGGACCCTTGGTGGGGCAGTCGCGAGCCTGGTGACCGGTAGAACCGCCTAAGAAATGTGTTAGCAGAAGTTCATACTTGAGGTCAGGATGATATAGAAGAGAATATGGGCTTGTCGGTTAAACTTGAGGATTGAGCCTCATGTCTAACCAATGCTGCACCGGGCATATAGAGAGACCAGTTGGGTCATACAAAATGCGCCAAGAGGCAAGCCACGGCACCAAGACCAGTCTAAACCTGCCGCGCACTATTTTGGAGCACTTCTAGAGCGAGCCAAGTGCAACGATTTGTGAAGCCGGTTTGTGTAACAACAAAGCTGATGCGAAAGAAATTGAGACTTACAAGAGTAGCAAGCGCCACGGGGCTGCTGCTGTTGCTGCTGCTGGAAGGAATCCATTTTGAGAGGTTGAGAAGTGTGGAAGAGTTTCTGAGTTCTCAAGTTAGTTAAGAAGAAAAGATTGAATTGAAGTTGTGAAAGTGCAGAAAGAAGCTAGCGCAGTTACTCGCCCCAGAAACCGATAAAGGCAAGAGATTGACGAGGGGCTGATGAGTGATGACGGAGAAGAGGGGGAGAGAAGCTGGAGAATTTAAGGCTTCGCTATACCGATGATAGAGCACCAGTTTTCGGGTTCAAGGCAGCAGATCTGAGACGAAGAGCCAGTATGTGATTCACTGGCTATTGAGCTTTGCAATTGGGGTTTGGTATCGTGAATAACTCCACTTTGAGAACCACAACCGCCATTTGCTAACAATGACAGGAGCTTTTGAACCCACTCAAAGAATCTTGGGCCCTGAAAGCTGAAAGTGGTAGGCGGGGGCGGGGTGCAGAGATTTCCAATGGCGGGCAGGTATGGGAATTTTCTCCCAGGATTTTTTTCAAGCGGGCAGAAGTTGAAAAGGCGAGCCCGTGCAAGAGAGCAGTAGGCGAATATTGCAGGTGAGGGGCAAGTGTTGGAAAAACGATATAGTGAAGTTGAGGACTTACTGTAAAGGTGAATTTGTTTGCGGTTGCGGGGGGAGAATTCTTCAAATCAGTGAGGATTTGAGGAAAGGTCGTGGGTTGTGATGTTGTGAAGGAGAGAGATCAAGGCCCAGTTGAGTTTGAGTTGAGTTTTGAGACGCTTTGACGAGTTGGGTTTGGAGCTCCAGCTTCCCGTCAGGTTCAGGTTTCAGTTCAGGTTTTTGCAAGTGCGGGTCAAGCTGCAGACTGCCTCTAGTGGTGATGTGCCTAAGCCTAGGCCCAGTGCATTTCTAAATCCACAGTGGAGGCTAACCTTTCGCTTACAGGGCACAAATCGTTGGCCCTCCCGCTGCAGCTGGTCTCATCCGTCCCTTGCAGCGCTCACCTCCACTAAGAGAGCGAGTCTTTCAAAGTCAGATCTGGCACTGTGTGATCAATCACACGACCATTTCTCTCAGCAGTTTCTAGCCTCAACGTCAATCGATATGTCTCTACCCGATCAAAATGATTCATATAAATTAGATTGTCATTGTGTAAGAAATGGATTGGCTCGGTTGTCGAGAGCTTCGACGTCCTCGAGTTAGTCGAAGTAGTACAGCTTCAGTCTGACAAGGCGTTTATGGTCAGATACCATCTGCGTTGGCGGTTACACAGCTGTTACTCCTGATTCTTCGGTCACTCAAGGCTGAAGGCTGAAGCCCTGCTGAGGTGGTACAAAGATGATGCAACGTGCTGTAATAGGAGCTGAGATACGACTGATTAGGCTATGACCCTTTGTGTTACTTGAAGGTATCTTGGTGTAGATCCAACCTCTTCTATGAAGTTGTACAAGCCCACGGCACTGTGTTGACCAGTTATCTTGGAACAAGATATCAGCTGCCTGAAGCATACAGGATTCTCTCGCAAAGACAGCCTCATCCTCTCGAGCAAGTTGATCTGAGAATATGCACTAGTCTCATCTTCAATACTATCTGCCTCCTCCCATCAAAGATGAAAACCTCAAATTGTCAACTGACCCTGGATGACTGTAACGTGATAAAATGCAGTTGCCCTAACCATGCACTGCAGAATCAGGCGAGATCGTCAAAGAGACGGCGCGACCGCACAGATGGGGCAGAGCGGGCCAGCTAGTCGTATATGGCTTAGCTCAAGCTAGGGACAGCTTGCTGATCAAGATCGGCAAAACAGGGTAACTTAACAACACCACATCAGTCAAGCTCATGAAAAGTTGAACTCGACAGTATCAATTACTATACTAAGGCATATGATCCGGCTCAATTTTGGCTGATGCACAGAGAGGAGTATATCTGTTTCCAGATGACTCGTACTAACTAAGTCATTCAGATTCGTCTGGAAATTATTCGCGAGTATGATCTCTTCGTCAAGATGCTCCCATTTGCGATTGAAAAATATCATGCTGCAAATCACCTGCGATACACTTTTTCTTTGGGCATTCTCCGACTTCGTCACTCGTTCCACAGATAGCATGCGGTACAACCAAATAATCGGAGAATTGTACTCAGTTGGAAGTCACGCTTAGGACTGCAGTGTTGTGCAACACCTTGGCTTGGTTTTCTTGACGACAGCATCACCGGTCAGTCGTTAATGCTTACTAACACGAATGAGTAGCCAGCACTACCCTGATTATCACTGAAGATGGAAGAAGTTGCCTTCCATGAAGAATTGGTGAAGTCGGTTGCCAGTGTCAAAGGGAAATCAAAGAGAGAAGCTCGAAAGATATGATGTACAATTGTGACTTGTTATCCAAGTGGAGGACATCCAGACTTTGACAATCCAAGTGCGTTTTGAAAGCGAATTTCGGTGATATTATATTTGATGGCGTACCAGAGAGTACATTGGCCAATGTTAGTTGTCAGAACTGTCTAAATATCACTACGTTCTGACCGGCAATGCTTGAGAGTGGTCAGATATGATGAAATATCCGCCCACAAAACGAGCTTTTGATTGATCCATTTGAGAATGCACAAGGAATATTACTGTCGCTGCTTCAAGCTCGCATCATTTCCACAGCAATTTTGCGGGCATATTGATCTTTAGGTTCTGCCGTGGGAACGGGGGGAAGTCTGCTCACTCCGGACCCTCGCCATTCACCAGATCACAGGTTGGGGCAATAAGAATGATCCTCATCGGATATAAACTTTGGGACAATATGCAATGCCCGCGCTCTACCGACCTTGAACAGACACATAAATAGAGGGACTGCTCCAGTCAAGTTCCAGTTCAAACTTATACACGCACATTCACGCTCACGCACTTGCAGACACAAACACGAACACACACGAATCATTCAACAAGATGAGGCTCAAAGTGCTTGGAAGCCTTTTGGCATTCCTGCCATCACTTCTTCATGCCCAGGATGACGAACAAATCTACGAGAGACCCACAGACGAGCGCCCAACTGTAGGGTGGTACTTCGGAGTCAATGAGAATGAACACGAACGGCGTGTAAAAGATCTCAAAGCGAACACCTTTAGACCAATGTCGCTAAGCGCTTACTGAAACCCAGGCGAGACCCGATACGCTATGACTTGGATCAATGATGGGATAGTAGGTCGTGGCTGGCGGATGGCATGGGGTTTGAATTTAAAGAGATTCAACAAGTGCGTGAAGGAATGGGAGTTGCAAGGATTGCGAATGACGGCAGTCAGTGCAAATGGTCCTGCAGACAGTGCTGAGTTCCACGGTATCATGGTCGAGGACCCCGATGTGATCAAATGGGGACACGATTGCGACATCAAGGATATTGACGCGTATATAGCCAACAAGGACAGCAACGGTCTGGCAAGAGTTTTCAGCTTCCGCATGTATGGAGAAGCCGATGACAGGAGATACTGCGTCGTCCTCCACGAGAACGAAGGCCACGAGCGTTGGGCATTGGAACATACCGAAGAAGGCCTGATGCCAGATCAGAGCTGGTCATCCACATTCAACTACCCACACGCATCACGACAGTTCCTTCGGCCTTCCAAGCTCTTCATGTCCGACGACGGCGTCATCACACCTCTGGTAACTGATATGAGTACAGGAGGTTGGTCAGCCGCAATTCGCCTTAATAACACCGAGTTGTCCAGCATGATCAAAACGCAAAGCCCTCAGTGGTTTTTGCCGATGGATATTCAGGGCGGCGCAGGCCTGGGCAAGACACAGTATAATGCCATTTTTGTTGAACGCATGAGATACTTGCCTCGCAAGTGGAAGGCAAAAGGAGATATTGCCTCGTTCAGGAACAGCAAACAAGCTAAAGAGGGGCTGGACAACATTATGAAGAACTTCATGAAGGAGAATGGCATTCGACAAGCCCAGGTGGCTATCGGAGCAAGGGGTCATGTCATGGCTGAGCGAAGTTATAAATGGGCCGAAACGACTTATGGCACAGTATAGCGCGACGATAAATTCTTGCTCGGGGGCGTGAGCAAGATGTTCTTATACTCAGCGGTTAAACGGTCCGTTAAGAACCTGCTCTTCGACTACGATACACCAGTCTACGAGCTGCTGGGTACACTTTCGGAGAAAAGATATGGCCCCCACATGCTTGAATGCAATCCCGGCGACAAAATCCTCAAAAAGGACTATCCTGGACTTGCTGGGATTACCCCTAAAGATTTGCGGCATCTTCCTGACTGTACGAAGAAGCAATTAGATAAGATGTTCCGCGGCGAGAAGAGATAGAGACGAGGGATACAAGAGCCTGATTCTGTCTCGTAGGGACATAAAGATTAGTTGAATAGAACAAGAACACTTAGGTCGATTGGGTAGATATACGCAGATTGTTTTCACAGGAGTTATTACTATATCCCAAAGTGAAGCTCAAGACTCATCTCCATCTCGTCCCGGCCAGAGTAGCTTCTTGCGAACAACAGCAGATACCATCGCATACAGCACCACAAACCACATGATGACCAAAAACACCGCCAAAACACTTGCTACCCATTGTATCCCTTCACTCTCCAGCTCCTGTCCGATGTTTCCTGTAGCAAGAGTAAACCCAATATTAGGGAAGACAAAAGCCCACCAAGTCATGCTGAACTGTAACTTGCGTTTATAAACGGATGATAGCACCGCAAGAACACCAAACCCGAAGAACCAGAATCCAACACACCATATCCATATACTGATCCAGAGCACCGCTATTCGAAGGACATCTTGTGCCAATGGATATGTAGCGAAATAGCCGTAACCTTCTGGAATTGCTTTCGACATGCCGATGATGGCCACGGAGGTGTATCCAGCTGGGCCGACAGCGATGAACATACCAGGTCGCATCGCTGGTGCTGGAAGACCATCCTGCATCAATCTGCCAAGATACAGCGGGTATAGCAGGAACGCAACAGTCCATCCGAGGCCTTGAAAAGTCACACCAGCTACCAGCATCGACATCCTATGCTCCGGGCTTTGTGAAGACATAAGGGAAGAAGCGAGCGTTCCTGTAAGCATGGCCGGAAATACCGGCAGAATCCAAGCTGGTGTCATGGAATGGATGGGCAGATGAGCTCCGGTAAAGAGGACGAAGTACTGGACGATAGCTGACAGAACCGTAACACCAGCGTAGATCCAAAAACACACCCTCAGCGCAGTAGCCAGCCAGTGTCCTGTCTCGGGGACACCATACGCAGCAGCATTCGAGATAATAGTCGCAACACTCAGTAGCGAGCAAGGGAAGAAGAGACTCTCGGTCGGATGCATCAGACTCTTCTTCAGCGCTTCCGGCGTTGTAGCAAACCGCAAAACGAGGCCCGAAACAATAGCGAAGAACACCACTATTGTAAGGATATAGTAGATCTTTCCAATAACCTCAAGCCCGCGAAACTTGTGTGGTGTAGAATGCAGCAACAGCGCGATACCGCCCGTGCTCATAACAAAAGCAAACCAAGCCCATGTCAAATGTTTGATACGCTCTGTAATAGGGACTTTTTGCGAGGATCTGAAGCGTTTTTGGCCCGCGACTCGAGTATGGCCTTCTTTCCAGTTGTCGGTTTCCATATCCTGGACGTGTTGTTTAAGGTCAAGACGACCGTCTCCCGCAGAGAAAGACATTTCGAGACGATGTAAGTGTTAAAAAGTCATGAAAAATATTTGACCGAGTCGAAATTATAGAAAACCGGTTAAGGTCGTGCTTGTGTAAGTGGTTTTACATGATCGATCCACTGTTGGTTGAGATCGGTTCATTGATTAGGTAGCGTGGGTTGGGTGATGGGTCATCATCACGAGCCAACCGAAACCCATGTCTTGGTTATACGGATGCAGCTTGTAAAACTTGACCGTTAATAAGCCACTTACAAAGGTTTTAGTAAGGATCCTTCATATTACATTGCAAACGACTTCAGATAAAGCATATATCACAAGTTGAAAAAGCTGTAACATTTGTGACTTTGATCGTTCATCTAAATGGTTCCACCAAGAGTCCATAGCTTGCCTCATCAAAACAAAGTCATGACGTGCGATACCCACCACTTGTTGAGTTCCACTATACGCATTGACAATGAGAGCTCAGATAGTTTCGACGCTATCTAAACGATCCGATAGTTGTAATAACCAGGTCGATCTCCGAGACTGAGATACTCGTCCTCGTCTGTGAGAGCTTCAAAAACACCAAAATCCCTACTCTCTTTCCAACAATCCAGGATATCCTGAGACGTCTCGACATACCCGATCCTGCGATACTCTCCCTTATCTGAGCTGCTGACGAGAGCCAGTGAATGTGCAATAGGATCTCCGCCAAGGTCAATATGACAATAGATAACGGCCAGGTAGATGTCTATCTCCTCGTCGGCCTCTCGGGGAGCAGTGTCTAGCTGAGCCATTGTGACTTTCATGTTATTTTGTACGCGTGCTCTAGCAACACCCGCTTGATCTGGGATCGACACGTAATTACGTACGTAGCGTAGCCGACCGCCTGGTACAAACTCAGCAGCTTGCTCTGCCGTGAGGTGGCCAGAAAGGTCTATCATCACCATACCAAGGCGTGTTTTGATCAGCGGCCCATGCAACACCAGATGGCCTCCAAGTACAGGCCCAAATTCAGATCCCACTGTCTCAACTGACGCTTCTAGAACAGTGGCAACGGCAGACCATGGTTCCTCACGTGGTACTAGGTCATCATTCACAGGTTTACTGCCAATTGAAAACTTCCCCGTCCAGTTCTGCGCTGGCTCAACCGAAGCCCAGGACCACGAAGGGCTACGATAAAGTTGTGGTGGTGAAACCTTTCTCCCATTAGCAATGGTCCATAACAAATCCTGAAGCAGGACTTGGCGCCATATTCCTGCCAAGTAGGAGCCAGGGGGGATCTGTGCAAATCTTTGATACAAAGTCGCAATGCCAGCAAAGGCTACGAGACGATCAGATTCGAAGGTCAGATCTCTTGACATGTATTCTTGCAGGAGGTTATGCCATACAGGCGGAGCCTCCGTAGACTCGTTCGCAATGGCATATAGAGACCCGGGCGCCATTGTGTGAATGTGGTTTCGGTCGACATCGAAATTGTATCCTTCGCAGGTCTCATTTGCTGCGTAGCCTTGAGACTTCATATTCGAGGCCGATGTCCACCAAAGTTGATCTCGGGCCACATGAATTGTTGCAGGCGATAAGATCCACTCCTGGAATGTCCATCCCCGACGGAAAAGGGGTTTCGCGAGGATTTCGTCACAAAAAGCCGATCTGATTATGATTCGCACAGGACCATATGGTATTTCGTTCTCGAAGCCTGTCCACGACGGGATGATCTCACAGGGATACCCAAGCATGGAAGTCTGCTCTTTGAGCCCTGCCGCCGAGTCCTGAGCAGCCGTAGCAGAGATAGTGACATATGCCTGAGAATATACAGATGCCATACGTGCAGCCTCGGCTTGCCAGTCGTCTTTGGAATCCTGGATAATGCAGAGTGAGTCTATCCATATGTACTCGATGCCAATGTCATTTGTTAGTCTGATAGCATCCTGAAACGTGGCTGGGATAGAGACGAATGGGATGTTGCTAAGAAATGCATCTTCCAAAGCCTTCAACAACATAAGAGGCTGGACAGTGCCCCAGCGATGCGTGAGAGCGACATAACGAGTAGACGGACTCAAGTCGATAGTGTTCACAAGCTTAACGGTAGGTGTGCTTCCGGGAACCGATGATGGCTGGCAGTGAAGGAGTCTTGTAGGTAGGTGTGAGCCAAAAGCTGAAGCCCTGGCCAACGATTCAAGCCAGTGGCGTATCCGCGAAAGTGACTGTTGTCGGTCAAACACGGGTTTCCATATAGCCCTGTTCTCTTGATTCGCAACGTCTGAGGTTGTTAGGTTACTATCAACACACAAGACAATGGGACAGACTTACTGATTGCTTTGAATCCATTAAATGTGTGCATAGCTCTGGCTTTCCAATTGTGCCCTGACCAGACAACATAGAGTAATCCAAAAGTGAACATGCCAGTATAGGTGGACTCTTTCGGTTGAATGACCGGAATACCAACAATATCCTTCTTCTCTATCCCAGCAAGGCTCGGAGAGTAAGTCAGAAATTCCTCGATCGACAACCTTTCCCAAATCATGGCGCAAAAGACGCAACTGTCGGCCGAGTCTGCCAAATCTTGAATGTTATGGTGAAGATACAACACCGGGATTTCTTGACCCGGAACGCTGTCCAGCCTGACTTTCCATTCCTGTTGACTTTCAAAGAAGTCCCAAGGCCGATGCTCTATGTTATTGGTATCGATGAGGTCGTGCTGCAGGATATCAGGAGACACATAATCCCCCTCAAAGATGCCAGCACATTTTGCGCAGAATTTCGATAGCGACATGACAGTAGTTCAACCCAGATTAAGTCGATGGACTGAAAGAGCTCATTTGAATGAGGCAGAAGTCACTGGAAACAAACAACCAACATCGTTTGATCGACCAATAGGTGCCTCCTTAGACCCTGGACGGGCGCCTGCATTTACGGCAGGTTGAGAGCCTGAGTGACATTTCAAGGGTGTACAGACGCAGTCATCACCAAGTCGTGAAGTCATGGTTGATCTGTGAAAAGTTCGAGGTGTAAGGCAATAAGATGTAGGATGTATGTATGGTAGGTGATTTTCGCCTCGATGTTGATGGTTTTAAATTAAAACGTCATTGTCTTGGATGATGGATGGTTGTCGTCTAAAGTGCAGCCAATCTCTTAGGCGTTGACAGCACTAAATTTAGTGGATAATAGCCCCAGCGTTCCTGACTGAAGTGCCGGCACTTTCCTCAACACCAAAACTTTCTTATTGTGATCTTCCCCTATTCTCTTCCTACAAGACGACTTAATCACTTCACTTGGATAATTCATTCTTCGTCAATAATATGTGCTGAGATCAGGGGCAAATCTCGCAGTTTTCTCCCACCATTATTCGGACATCATGGACAAATTTCTTATTAAAACATCAACACGAGCAACGCGTTCAAGCGCAGCAAATGCTTCCCGAAAGATTTCTTCTCAACTGGAACCTGATGACGAGCCAGTTCTTGCAGTAAGGAAGCGCACAGCCAAACGTCCTTCTCCTCCTCAGGATGAAGATTTCGACGCGTCTGAGCCGGAAGAAGACGCGACTCCTGAAAACGATACTAAGCAACCAGCACCAAAAAAGAGGAAAACGCAACCTTCAAGGAGCAAGGCTGAAACTTCCAAAATCCACGGAACTCTGTTCTCTTTCAAAGGAGAAACGAATGACACACCATGCGCCCCTCCATCTAGGCGACATCACATCACATATCATCGACCGTTGTTGCTGAAGGAGTCCTCTTCCCGCAAGGCGCTCCTCAATTGGTTCGACGGTATCAGCACCAAGCGTTCAATGCCATGGCGTAAGGCTTGGATAAACCCAAAGGATCACGAAGGTGATGAACTTCGCGGACTATTAGAACGACGGGCATATGAGGTCTGGATCAGCGAGATCATGCTGCAGCAAACGCGAGTAGCAACAGTCATCGACTATTGGAACAAATGGATGGCTAAGTGGCCTACAATCCATGATCTTGCGGCTGCAAGTGCCGACGATGTTCTTAGTGCTTGGCGCGGATTGGGTTATTACAGCAGAGCAACAAGGATTCACGAGGCAGCAAAGCTTGTGGTGAACGATTCGACCATGAATGGATTATTGCCTTCAAACACTCAGGATCTTGAGGCCAAGGTTCCTGGTGTCGGGAGGTACACTGCAGGTGCCATTTCATCTATCGTCTTTGGAAGAGCAGCGCCTATGGTCGATGGAAACGTCTTGCGAGTATTGAGTCGACAGCTTGGACTTTTCGGCAATGTCAAGACAAACAAAGTCGTGATAGATACGTTGTGGGCTGCCGCAGACGCCCTTGTGAGAGCCATTGCACGAGATGGGACCGATAAACAGGAGAACGAAGAAGTTGAGACAAGCGATCGACCAGGAAGATGGGGACAGGCACTTATGGAACTCGGAAGTACCATCTGTGTGCCCAAGCCAAACTGCTCCGAGTGCCCTATCACATCGACATGCCGGGTCTATGCCGAAGGCAAAACACTGGTCTCAAGTAAAGACACAAAAATTGGAGATATCGAAGATATGTGCGACCTCTGCGAAAGCTTCGAAGAAGGCTTGGACGAACCAGAAGTCAAAACTGAAGATACGAAGACTTCGAAGAAGGCGACAACGAAAGGAGGACAAGGCAAGCAGATGACACTCTCAGCGTTTGCCTTCAAGGGACCGACCGAGGACAAACCAACTCCGGCCAAAGCCAAAGCAGCGCTCAGTCCCCGTGAGCTGGAAACTATTGTTGATCATGCCCGCAAATTCCCACTCAAAGTTATCAAAAAGGCCGTTAGGGAAGAAGAAACTTTGGTGTGCGTGATTCGCCGAAGCGACGGGCAATACTTGGTACAGAAGCGCCCTGAGAAGGGACTCTTGGCTGGTCTTTGGGAGTTTCCCAGCTATATCCTTCAAGACGCGAAGGAAGGCAACACGCCGGCAAAGAGACGTACAAAAGCACTGGCATATGTCTCCAAGCTCGCTGGCGAGCACGGAAGCCAAGCAGTGAAGCCCAAGCATGTGACTGAACTGGGTAGTGTGCCATGGCTTTTTTCTCACTTGAAGCTCACCATGCACGTTCAACTCTTTACCCTTGAAGATGGTGATTTGGATGATACCAAGTCACTTACTAAAGATCGCTTGAGATGGGCGACTAGTGAAGCTGTTGACGAAGAGTCAATGGGAACAGGTATGCGTAAGTGCTGGGCGCTTGCGAAAGATCAGGAGGAATAAGATACAATATCAGTTGTAATATCATAGCGTATGTATTATTTAGATTTATTATAGTGGTTGGAGTGTACAAATATGTATATTAGTACAATATTTGGAGTACTGCTTACCTAGGTAGCTAGCTATTTACAAAGGTCAGGTACTGGAGCTTGCCAGTGCGGCTGTTCAGACTCACTAGCACCACGCGCTCGGTTTACTGATATTCCAATGGATGTCAAATAAATATAAGTTATTGGTATGCATGATACTGAGTCTGATCTTCTGATAGTTCTGATTGAGCTCAAACTCAATTTTTCGTCCTATCATGATGACTGTTTTATCCCATCATGACTTCTCAAGGTGATCACGTGGGGCGGTGCTGAGGAACTCACGTCCTTAAAGTAGAAATCGCCGCGCTGGACAAAATGTGGAGACGCGTCGATCTGCATTACCACACCTCAACTTGTTACACCTTGTCCAAGTCAAAAAGGCCTATTAGATATGTCAAACAGTTTGTATAGAAAAAGATGACGAGTTGGTTTACTTCAGGCCGTCCGGCTCTTTTTGATACCATTACCAGCGCTTGCGATCTAATTGACCAGCAAATCGCTTCAGGTACGTCACACTGACACAACGTGAATGGAATATTATGACTAACACGCTTCAGATCTTGAATTGACAAAACGCGAGCTTGATGAGGCTCTACAGCAGCGGGATGATCACGCGTCGCGCGCTGTTGAACTAGCAGAGGAAAATGCCAGATTAAAAGAACGGTTGCAGCAGCATGCTTCTGTTAAATCAGCCGGGAGCGCTGAGCAGACTCGGAAATCGCCTGCCAGCAACCCTTCGGAAAACGCAGAGGAGCCAGATTGGAAACTCGAATGCGTCAAAGTGAGCCACAAGTTTAAGGCACTGTCAGCAAACTTTAAGCAGGCAAAGGATGCCTTGCGAAAGAGGAAAGAGGAAAGAGACCGATGGGCCAATCATGCTACGCTCCTAGAGAAGAAGATTAAGACAGCCGAGGAGGAGCACGGTATCAACATCACAGACCGTCGAAGCACCCGAGCAACTACACTTCCTGCTGGAAGGACCGTAGAGGAAGCCGCTCCCAGTCCCAATACCAGCTTCACATCCGAAGCTGGTCTGGATCAAGCCGACCTGGACCTCCCACCTTTGGCCGCCGCCTCTCTTCATGACAACAATCAGCCGCTTCCAGACACCACAGCTGCCAACCCTAGCTCGGACTCTACAGAGAGTGAAGTAGAGTCAAGACATGAAGACAATGAACTGCCAGAACTGCCAATCCAGGGCTATGTCAGGATCAAGGAAGAGCCTTCGTCTGATCCAATCTTTGTATCTGAGAGGGAAGTACGAAAACGAAAGCGTGACAATGAGGAACCCAACGGACTGCCTTTACAGAAAGTAAAGGTGGAGGCCGACGAGCGCTCATCGAGCCCCATAGACCCGTTGGGACCTCCGACCCTTCTCCCACATGAGAGTCTGGATTTGGGAGATGTAGCCCAAAGACTACTGACACCCAGGAAGCGCCGGGAATTAGAAGAGTCGCAATGGCAAGAGAGAGTCAAAAATGAAGCATCTGCGACGGCAACGACAACCCCCCGAACTCTCTTCGTCCGACCGGATCCCCCACAAACTGCTCGTCCAATCGAGCGTACATCAGCACTCACACCTCTGAGCGTGAATCGAAGGATAATCCAGCACAGCAAAGACAAGCCTATTACACCCCTCAAAAAGGGACTGGACCGTGGCATCTCAACCTTGGCTGAGGATGGCGAAGCCTACAGGCAGGACAAAGGCCCAGATGCAGCCCCTAAGGGGAGGTTGGATGCATTGCTGAACAGCCCAGCTGCGCAGGATGGTACACCCAGTGGTCGACCGACTCCCAGGACGGCAACGAGGCCAAGCACCACAGCAGAAGACCTTGCAATTCCAGGGCGGCGGGTACTTCCTTTTGAAGGAGCGGGTCGAGTTAGAGACAAGCCTCCCGTTCAGCAGATGCTTACGCCCAGTCGTACACCCACTATAGCTTCTACGTCCAAGACTGCACCACAAAACGCAGGATCTCCGCTGGCCTTTAAGAAAGGTGCACAGTCAGGATTGCGCCACAAACCGGTCTCACAACTTCATCCGGATGACTTCAAGATCAACCCCGAGGCCAATGAGGGACATGACTTTGCCTTTTCGGATGTCATTCGTGGTCGAGACGAGAGGTCTCGCATGCAAGGATGTACCGATATGCACTGCTGTGGAAAGCATTGGCGAGCCCTCGCCCTATCTCAACGTCCCGACCCTCCCCTTTCGGCTGCCCAACGACAAGAGGAGCAGAAGTTGTTGGAGGAGTACATGGGAGATTTTGCATACCGGTTAGGCACCATGGATAAAAAGGAACGCGACGAGCTGTGGATTGAAGCCAAGATGCAGGAGCTTGCCAATAAGTACGGCAAGCACCGATACCACTACTCAAGAATGCGAAGTCCTCCAGGATTTTGGAATGCAGATTTTCCAACCACTCAAGAGCTAGAGGAGGAGAGATCAGAAGCTGCTCAGAGAGAGAAACAAACAGTTCGAGATAGACATCGGGAGGCCATGCGGCCTGGAGGTAGATGGTTGTTCCGTGATGAGTAACTTGGGAGTTTACAATGTTTTAAATAGGATTAGCGATTCTGGATAATGTTTACCTAGGGTTAGTAACTAAGCGTTTGAGTTGTGTTCTTCTATCAATTTGCATCTATAATGAGTCTCATGGTATGAAGTAGTCCAGGGAAGTAGTCCACTGGAATATCCTGTTGGCAGTCTTCATCGGTAAACTTGATATAGGTCGTTGAGATCCCGGTTACTAGGATTTGAATTCTCATTGCTCCCAAATCGATCTAGTAATTCGCTTTCTTACATGGATGCGACTTACAATCGATCCAAGGCAGGGATCAAGATGAGCGATGCCGGGGCTTGGCCTGGTATGAGTGGAGCATAGACCTTCGTGTGGAATCAATTTTCTGCCTCAGTCAGCAATATTTGCCTCAGTCGAATCTTGGTTTGGCTTTGACAGTTCTTGGTTGGCTCGTGCGGTGCGTGCCTAGTCGTGGGTAGCAGAAGAATTGTCTTTCAACGATCGGGGTGTCAGAAATAATTAGGTTAAATGTCCGGTTTATAGTCGAGAAAACTGACCAGATTATTCTCTTTCCTACGCTCTCAGTAGTCAATTTTTCTGCTACCCTGACGACCTACTCTCGCTCTTGCGGCTTGACTTCCGCCTCAGTAGCAGTGCGCTCATAGGTCATCCATCCATCAGCTCAGCTCGCTCAGCGATTGACGACGCCCGGCCTCAGGTTAGACAATTTTATTTCTCCAATACCGCACCGCCCTGGGCTTGTGCTCGTGCTCTACGCTACGCTACACCTCAACTTATCGCAACGCAACTTCAAAGCGTCGTCCGTTTTGCCTGACGCAACTCGGTCAAATCCGCTTTCTCCTTCCCTCCTCCTCAGTGCGTCTATTCTTCGGCTTCGACGTTCTCTTTTGGTACAGATTTTATTTGTTGCATTTTCAAGTTTCGTCTTTGTGCTTGTGCTATTAACAACCCCCCGGACATCTTTGTTCTCCCCCCAATCTCGACAAACGCACCTATTCTTACCTACTTTTTGCGGTCAAATCAGGCCGCCTCGCTTCTGGTGTCGCGTCGCAACCTTTCTCGCCCCTCGCTCCCCGAAACCTTCGGCAAACTGAAGCCCGACGACTTCGAATCTTGCACCGTTCGCAAGAGCAGGCTACCACGCTGTCTGCAAGGGTGTCGCACCAGCTGGGCGACTCCCGTCCTCACTCAACCCCCAAGCCGGCACGATGAGTAACCGCCATCTGCCGGCTGGGCAGAATATACAGGGAGGAGCTGGAGGTGCTCACGGCGCCGATATGGTCGGCGGTCCCGGAGGCTCTCGTCGGAGGCAGCCTCCTCCCTTTGTTCCCCAGTACCAGCAGCAGCAGCAACATCATCATCACCAGCACATGAATCCCATGTATGCCAACTACATGCCCTACGGCCAGCAGCAGTATTATGGATACCCGCCGCAATACCAAGGAGGTCATTACCAGAACGCACAGTACCCCAATGCGCAGTATCAGGGACAATACCAAGGTGGACAGTTCCAGAATGGCCAGTACCAAAATGCACAGTACCACAACGCCGGAATGCCCTCACCTGGCGGTTATAATATGCCTTACCAGCCGCACTTCGCACGATCGCCGCCCGCTATGCACCAATATGTCCCCATGTCTGGTGTGAGCGTCCCTCCAAGCTACCCACCCCGCCCAGCTCAGCAACAATCTCCTGCTCTGCCGAATCCCTATCAGCCTCCTACTGTTGTCTCTTCGACCTCGATTCCACCTCAGACTCCCACTTCAACCCACTCGTCACAGATAATTCCTACCCCAACCCCCCCTGTCCCGCAGG
>QHKN01000378.1:0-29745 GCA_004366955.1 Fusarium humuli | reverse complement strand
GTAGAAGTAAGAGAGACAGGTATCGTTCGTAGTCACGTTATCAGAAATGACCGTGCCAACCTGTCCTCGGATATCCCACAGTTGAACGATTTCGAACAATGTCTCGGCAAGATTCTCACCACTGTGGATACCTAGCTGACGGCGTAGAGCGAGCAGCCTGGATTGTTGGTTCCCGAATTTGTCGATGAAGTGTGCAAAAACTGCCATTATCGCAAGACGGTTCGGTGATGTCCAGAGATCAAAGCTGATGTGTATTTTTGTTAGGGCGCTGCCTAGCTCCGCTTTGATGATATCCGCCTTAGACTCGAAGATCTTCTGTAGCTCTCTGGTAATAGAACTGCTACTCCAAGGAATTTGGAGTGCTAGTTCGTGGTCGAACTGATAGAAGAGCTCCTTTAGAAACTTGTGCTCGAATATTGTGAAGGGCACATCACTGTCAATGACGAACCCAACACTAAGTTCTTATACAGCTTTGACCTTTGCCTTTGGTATTATGCTCTGGTCAAGCCGTGGTCGTTTGGGGGTTGCATGGGACTGGAGATCGATCGCGCTATCGTCGCTGGGGCTTGATTGACTCGCTGGGGTGATCCGATGGGCTCTGTGCAAGTCAGTATATGGGATATGTTGGTATAGAGGACAGATCCATACTTGCGAAGATGATCTGCTGCAGAAGATGTCGCTTGTACTGAGAAGAATTCTGGCCGACCCTTCGTGTCGCATCGGCTGCAGCACCACACATGACCGATGGGCTGATCCTGGTGATTCAATTCAATGAAGAACATGCCGTGCGATCTGATCCAACTTTTTCTGCCTTTTGCACCTTTCCGAGCTAGCGAATCTTCTTGAACGAAGCGGCGGTTCTTCCAGACGACCTTCGGTAGATCCTCAATAGTCGGGTTAGGGGTCAGCTCCCCGACCGAAGCCTCCTCGAGCTGCTTGGCCACGGTCCTTGGTTGAGACAGTCGCGAGAACGCAGAGGGAAAAAGTGGCGTGGGGCAAGGCGTCGAAATCACCGGCGAGCCTTTCGCCGGTGTAGAGGGTGGTGGCAAGTCTGACATCTTGTCGCTGGTGCCATGTCTTGTTGACAGCGAAATTGACGCGCCGCGGTAGGGTGCAGAGGGAGCGCGTCATCCTGCCGAGGGTTGGTGTGCGTTAGGCGGCGATAGCAGGTATCAACGAGACTACGGCTTCATATAGGGCTAAGAAGTATCGCCTATCTGTGGCCATCTTGTACAGGGTAGGACTGGGCGGAGGGCACGTCCAGGTTTAATCTTTTTGGGCAGTTCAGATGCAGCATGGCATATATCAACTTTATTAAATCATGTCAACTTACAAATCACTGGAATTGATTTGATTGAGGCAATGAATTGACTAAGTTGATTGATTTGATTGGGGTGATTGATTGATTGAGTTGATTTATGATGAGCGCTGCCTTTCTAGGCCCTCGACATACGGGGCCTCAATGCCCCCCTGCCTTTCGCAGCTTGAAGCTGCGTGACCGACCTCTGCAGCTGCATGCTGCCCAGAGAATCTCTTTCTTTTGCAGCTCCGGCTGCTGCCTGGACTACAACCGGGCTCGACATTTCTGTCTCACCACCTCCAGACAGCACAGACACAAACCGCTGGGTCGAAATGGTACAGAACTTGCCTGGAGACCGCGTAAGGAGGCGATTGTCTTCTCCCGCAGTGCAGCGTTCTGGCCACCTTGGGTTTTTCTCCTGTGAGGGTTGTCCCCAAGGATGCACGGTTTTGGTCGTAGCTACTGGCGATCTTAGGGATCATAGACTTCCTGCCTTAGGGTGTGGAAAGCTACTTGATCTATCTGTGCAAGAGAATTCTGGGCTGGAGAGGGACGTGTTCCCGCTGATGGGAGGCCCTCTTGAAGTAATGCGCCTTCGTGCCGATGATATGCTGGATGAACTAGACGGAATACTGTTGCATAGGAACTTTTCCTGAATTACCTGCAATGACGTCCAAGGCTATGTGCTTGAAACTACCGTAGGGCTGGCTACGAGTAGGAAAGTGCCACTTGGGGGAAAGGGCCCCGGAGGCTCTCCGTTGATGCGAGTGGACATTGCGGGTATTCTGGACGACGTCGGATGCGATAACGATTGTAGATAGTTTAGCTCAGCACGTCCTGTGCTCTCTTAGGAGACTTCTGGAGCTTCATGCCCCCCCGGACGAAAAATACACATACATACATACTTAAAGCGAGGTCATCCGCTCATCATCTAAAGCAGGCTTCACAGTATGAAGCCCACAAGCTGTCTTGGGCTGAGTCACTGGCAAGCGAAAGTTCACGAGTAACTGATCCAAAACAATATGTGTTGTTCCTCGGGAATAGTTTTGGGATCCTTGGTAACTTTCCACGTATCATGGGCGCTTGCCGCCTGCCGAGCATCCTTGGTAGAGTGGCTAGGGCCGGAATGGGAGAAAATAAGCATTATTGACGTCTAGACATTCAGGGCGTGTTGGTAAATGACGGCCGTGACCCCTGCAAGTCCGCTAGTGGCAAGACGCTCCACTGTTACCCGGGCTTGGGGTCCGTGAATTCATCCTTGAAAGGCCAGCTTCACCGAGATCAGCGATGGCTAGCGAGTAAACCTGCAACTGCCACGGGACCACTATTTGGCGCACTCTTGATGCGTGCTAATGGACTCTTCTCGACCTTTATTTGTCCCTCCCTTAGCGGTTTTATTCAAGTCTCCAATTTTACTATCCTGCCCGTGTCCTCTCATGGTAGGCGATATCCCATCGAGTGCTAACTGACGCCAGGTACAACTACCCCGCTTTTATCTCCATCCTACGCATAAGGTGAGGTTTCTGGTTGGGTCAAAACTTTCTGGGCAGGGCGCTGATTGGCTGTAACTCTTATCTCCATGTACCTGGCGTCAGTTAGCACTCGATGGTATAGTGCACCTTTGGTTTTCATCTCGCCTCTGCATCAACCTGGCGGTTGCTTATCACCCCATCCAACGTTCCGAGCCCCCTAAGTTTTGTGTAACGTCAATCTCAGAATGGCCAGTATTGGTAGGGGACCCCGGTGCGCACTAGCTCAGCCCCAGAAAGGCAAACTGCCATCCCTGCAGCTGAACCCCCATCTTCTCACCCCAGGATCTCCGGTTCTTGCTGCAATTAGCCCTCGACTGACCCAATCTGTCGGGATAAGCCAGCTAGATAACTTCGTATTACCGGTGATGGCTTAAGCCGGAGGCATAACAGATGATGTTTTGACTGCACTGTCTGTGGCGTAACCTGGCCTTGAGACCTTCCTACCTCTTTTGGGCAGGTTTTTTTTTTTTTTTTGTTACTGGCGCAACGAGACTTTTATTTGCTTTTGCTCCCGCCTCGAGGAACCCGTCCAATCATGATGGCGTGCTTCATGATCTCTCATTTCTTTCATGCCGAAAAAGATGAGGTGTCACTACGAGCATCCAGCTGTAATCTTCAACAAGGTATCACCTGGGATCTTTGTTTCTCTCTTCTGGTTCTCTTTCGCTGTCTGCCGTCAATTGGATAGAACATTAACAAATCCGCAAAAGCATTGACCTTCTTCATCTCCGACCCTCCTGTAGCAAGTTCGCCAATCATTGTTGAAGATTTCCTCTACTCTACCTGAGACATTGCTATCTGACTTACGAGTACAGACCAGTCATCACTTTTGCCTCTTATATAAACCATTGCTCTATGGATATATTTACCTCCAGATTCAATTTCTTACTATGACTATGTCGGGACATACACACTGGTGAGATCGAGTATAACTTGAATAATATGTTTGTTTATGAGGAGGGAAAGACAGCCTTGGGGAAAACTCTGACTCAAGTCATATACACAATTATCATAATACGAGACCATTCCTCAAGTGTGAAATTCTGATGATCGCTCCCTCACAACGCCCCTCCATCTACATCTGGCAATCATATCACAGCGACTCTCATCTAAGCCGAAACCGACCCGTACCACCAATTGTTAGCAGACAACAAAAACCTCTACCATAGTCCAGGGCTACTAACTTTTGGATTGTTGAATCAATAACCTCTTTGCGGGCTCCTTGAAATATCCTGAAGCGTTCCCTGCAATGACAACCTACTAAACGATTCTCTCGAGCCATAATGGGCCGTCGGTGGGTTTATTGCCTTTAGTCTGACCGCCCTTTGTGATTTTGCTATTCTATAGATCTAGACTAATTTACCTACTTATTCATCGGCTTTAGACTATTGTTGGAAGCTTTTCGGCTGTCAACTAATGTCATCAGAACGGCACTACCATGCAGTACCCACCTACCGGCAGCACCCACCTACTGGCAAGCCAAAAAAAAAAGTTTTCCCATACAGCAAAGTTATGCCACTTTCCAGCAGAACCTCGCATTCTCCAGACTTCATGCTCGTTCGCTGCCGTGTGAAGTTCTTCGAAGACCTCCTTCTCGAAAGCATCCGGGTTCTTGCCATACAGCATCTGCTTCACTACTATGTTAACGACATGGCCAATGCAGCGAACCCATCGCGTCTTCCAGTCGAAGCCAAATTCTAATGCTAGCTCCTCCATCGAGGTGTTGATGTTACCGGCATTGTCCAGTGTGAAATACCCAATCTTGTGTTGTTGGATTACGCAGGGATGCTGAGTGCAGTTAACAATTGATTGTTATTATTGTTATTATTAACTCCTTGCAGTCGAAGGGCCTTTGAGGCCTTATATCTTCGACTGATTCAATCTAGGACTTGAGTCCTAGAGTCCTAGATGACAGTCCTACGATTTGAGTTTTAGGCCGTCAAACTTTAACTTTAATTTTGAACCTTAATCCTGAAGTTGAGGGGGAACCATCAATTCTTCCAACATCTTGTCGCCGATTTCGTACTCTTGAATGATCTCGATGATCTGCCCGGCGATATTCTCGCCCGTGTGCCGCTCTGTAAGCTCAGGCAGTCCGAGGACACACTTCTTTGGCCGATCGTCGGAATCCCGAAACACGCATGTAATGCCGTATAGGGCGTGCCGGTTACCGGACTTCCAGCCATCGTACTGGATATGGATTTGCCCTGGACTCTTTCGCAAAGCATCCTTCACTCTTTCCATGTTGTTGGTAAATTCTGGTTCTGCGATGGCACGCACGGTCACGTCGGTAATGTTAGCTTTTGTGATCTTGACAGATGGATTGAGGTAGTTGAAGATGTCTCGTAGATCTTGATCGTTGACGACCGAAAAGGACTGGTAAGAATTGACAACTCATTTGACGAGTTTCTGCTGGAATACAGTTTTGTCGAAACGTTTAATCAGCGTATTGATCAAGTCTTGTTCCTTCGGCTCCTTGGGGTCTAACTGTAAGATTATTGCAATAGACCGATGTGCTTTCCCAGATGCCTTTGCGGGCTTTTGCCTCTTGCCTGTCGGATCCATGATGCCATTGTGGTCCGTGTACAGGTGACCCTCAGCGTTCTGCAACCCTTTGATGGCATAACTCTTTGGTCTCGGCCGCTTTTGCTTGATGCAAAGGCAACACACCCATCGGCGTTCCCCCTTTTGGGCATGCTGGATATCGTAGCCGAACTGATATACCCATTGACGCACTTGACCGTCTCTCTCCGTCAAGGTCCAGCCTTTGTAGAGCTGAAAGAGTCGTTGATTGTCTTCTTCTGTACGTTCTGGAACGGTTGTGGTGGACTTGGTAAGATGGAGGGTGGTCATTTCGATTTGGGGTAGTAAGGGCGTGAGTAATAGTAACCCCCTCCCTCCCTAGAATATACTTGTTTGAACTTTGTGTACGGGATAAGCGGGGTGGAAAATTGTTGCTATTGCGTTGTTGTGGACGATAGAAAGTACTCAGGGTATGCGCTATTCCACAAGGAAATCCAGGTATTTTCAAACCCCACCTAAATCTTCATTCCTTTCCACAATTTCCACATGTGGAAGGGGTTTCGTGGCGTGGATATGGGAATGCTGAAGCTCACGTGGAATGGAATGAAATGGATATGGATCCGCATTATGGATCATATATGGATTTCGTGGTATGGATTTGAACCCTGTCAACCTTGGTACAGGCGCTATCAGCTGGAGCTCGAAGAGACAAAGGACTGTGGTCCTGTCCTCATGTGAAGCAGAATACATGGGGCAAATCGCAACCGCAAAGGAAGCAGCCTGGCTGCGAGGCCTGCTCCAAGAGCTATTGAAAGAATACAGGGAGGTCCCAGAACTAAAGACAACTGTAATCTTCGGGGACAACCAAGGAGCAATCGCGATATCGAAGAATCCCGAGTTCCATACAAGAACTAAGCACATTGATATTCAGAATCATTACTGCAGAGAGAAAGTCAATGATGGAACCGTTGAGTTCCAGTACATTCCAACAGGCAAACAAGTGGCCGACGGCCTAACAAAAGCTTTACCAAAGGATCGTTTGATACTGTTTAGAAAAGCACTAGGTCTCAAAGAACGACGACCTTGAGAAGGTGTAGAGATGAACCAAAAGAGGAGACCTGCCATGGACATACAGGAGACCCACGGATCCAAGATTGCACGGAAACGTGAAGCCGCAAAGGTGAGTTAGACTGGGAGAGCTTCTAAGCAAGTAGAAGGGAAGCCACGATCTCAAGGTTGTGCCGAGCGTGAGGAACGTGCAAAGATGGACTGAAGTGGGAGACCTATCATGGACAGGAGACCTGCGATTTCAAGAAAGATTTCAAGACCTGCAGAGATGGGCATAGGCAGGAGATCTTCTGTGGACAGGAAGAAGACCCGCAAGCTCAGGATCGCACTGGATTGAAAGGAAAGGTGCAAAGATGAACTTTGAGGGAGATCTTCTGCGGACAGAAGAAGACCAACTGCCCTCAGATTGCACGAGACTATTAAGAGATCCTAAGCGCTCATGTTGAGATAGCTCTTTCCCTGCAGTTTTCACCCACGAAGGTGTTTTTGGGGTTTTTTCGAGGCTCGACAGGCGTGTATATCGAGTCCAACAGCAGCTCGAGTGGGAGTGTTGAGACAGTGCGGCGAAGGTGGTCCGATCTGCTGGTGGCTGGGATGTGGATACTATGTAAGGAGCTGTGCTCCTCTCGGACACATGTATCTTAGAACTAACAACAACAAAAGCAACCCTTTTTACTTCAACACTCAGCAGTCCAACGAGAGCTATCTTAGAAGATGTAAAGTCTTCTTTCGACTATGCAATTATCGCCAAATCGGCGCAGAAGGATATTGTAAAATTACAGAAGGAAAAGCTCGAACTGGAGGCACGCCGGACCGGCACGCTTCGCCGGATCCATAACCCCGACGGAGGTGCTTATACAATCCGGCAGCTGGGCGAGATGGTGTCAGATCGAGCTCAACATGAATTGCAGATAACTAATAAAAGGCAGGCAAAAGACCAGGAAGTATGGTTCAAGCAGCTACGCGAGGAAGCCGTCCCCAAAGAAGATAACAGACCGAAATTACGAGGAAAAGCAGTTGCCAAAGCGAATGCATCACGAGAAGCTCTAGAGGCAGCTCGGTGGCAGGAAATCCGCAAAACCTTTACTAATCCAAATACAATTAAGGAGCAACAGCGCCAGCTATGACGATGGGAAGTAGCTTGTAAGGAAGAGCGATTCTTGATAATTGCAACGGTACCAAAATCTCACCTTAAAGCTATTCCTAACCTCGAGAAATGAGTCGAAGAAAACTCTTGCCCTGGCGAGGCTAATGAGGTTGAAGTTATATATATTCAAACCGACATCGCCGATGATTTCATCTCGGTAGCCTCAACACCAAAGTTACCTCCTTTGACAGGGACCTCGGGCTCTGATGAGGATGATATTGGGATCATTACATGCTCCCAGGTAGCAGCTACCAGAGGAGGCCTTTCCAATCACTCAATGATGCCATTTGGCGTGGCAATTGATGTAGAGGAAGAGGTTGAAATACCTGTGATGCCTCAGAATGGATGGGGCTACGAGCGTGCGCCGAATCATTATTCTGATGAAGAAGATGAAGGTTATGTGGAGGTAGCTGGGGTCATCGTGCCTGCGCCGAGGTCGCGGGGTCGGACTGTTGGAAAATCCGGGGATCCCCCTTCCCTTCAGGGTTTAGACTGTTAGTCTGAAAGTCCTAGATTTAGAGTTCAAAGTCCTAGATGAAATCACCTAGAGATATAAACCCGAGAAGAACTCTCATCTCAATAATGAACAATCAAGTTTCATAAATATATTTTCACCCAGCACTGCTGCGCAATATAAACAACACGGACTGACCGTTCAAAAAAGTAACAACACAATACCATAGTTTGCAGTTCAATTTGAATGAAACTGTTATCGCCAAACATATGAGATTACAGAAACTGAATTATATAACATTTATCTTCATACGACCAAAATTGCCTATTGCAGTTCATACGAAGATTAGGTCATGCGGTTATGGTTTGTCCGCGGTTAGAGGTTACGGCACCCCCTCTTTAGAGGGAGGGGCAAAACAACTTTTGTCAACCCGCCGGGTATCATGAAGAAAGTCAGTCAAGAAAGAGGTATCGCGCAGGGGACGAATTCGACCTTAAAAATACAGCAAAAAGAGCACCTTCTGGTCCGCCAGAAGATGAGGTCGGATTGCTTTGCTTGTCGGGGTTTTCGGCAAGGCCAAGTGGGGTCAAAAATCCAAAAAAGGAGGCCCCTGGGGGAGGGTGGCGGCAATGCAAGAAGGGGGCAGACTGTTTATTGGTGTAGAGTGTGCAAGGTTCCTCTTTCTAACGACGGGAACTGTTTGTACTTCTATCATAATAGAAATTAGGTAGGCAATAAAGTACCTCTTGTTTGAGGCGTTTTAGTTGGACCGACCCCGCTGTCAGAACGGGAATTGAGGCTTGTGGGCACTGAGGGGATAAGGTTAAGAGGTATGGAGTAGCGTCTGCTACACAGTACCATTATTGCTGGACTTCTATTGGGCAAACTGTAGTGAAGGTGGCTCTCATCACAGCCCAAGCAACGAGGTCCTAAAAGGCGACGTGCACGAGCCTAAAGGGCGAGCTGCTACTCTATTCTACTCAACTCTCGACGGGTGGGGGACCTCCCAGAGTGCCTTCCTAAAGTGCCTGCACCAGGGTGGCTCACGCACCTTTAGTCATACTTGTACGACGTTGGCTGTTTTCCGTACTTAAGGCAACGAAGCAACGTATGGCACGCGATTGCGAGATGTGACGGATGGTTTGCTCTCTTTTTTCCCTCTTACCCTTCGACCACGTTCCCTGCAAGTTTTATCAAACAAACTTGCGCCTTTAATGGTATGGAATCGTCGTCAACGTTGTCGGATTATTTTCATTGACCTTTATTCAGGCTTGTTGTCGCCTGATTTCCAGATTGCCTCCCCTGTCTGCCCTACATATTTACTACGCCCGCGATTTTCCTCCCCGTGAGAGACTGTGATGCGCCATAACTCACTGCTCGTCTGCCTCTCTTCTGGCCCTTGACAAGCTTGCAGCATTCCACCCTTTGCTATTCCCCGACTTGATCTGACCATTAAAAACTCGCGTTGTGAACGATTTGCTATCGCATCACCTTGTGCGACGCCAAGAGATAGGGATCGAATGGAATGGAGGGAAATCTAGAGGTCGAATCCGTACGAGGGGACCAACCCCTCGTACCAAAGGCAGAAGCAAAGGCACCAGTGGATGTCGATTTACCAAGCGACCCTCAAGGGTTCCAAGGCCACCTTGAAGTGACAGATGAAGCTCAAGTTGAAGACCCAGCAAAAGCCCACGTCAAATCGTGGATCGAAGCCCAGAGCGAAACCCAACCCCAACGGCCTCCGTCCGATCCTCCAACTGGCGATGCAGAGGGTGATAATGCTGTAGGCCAGCTGCCCCGCGTCAAAAATTATGCTTCCAGTACAGTGCCCGGTGTGATTGACACAACAGCTGGAAGCGCTTCGACCATGACCTCAGCTCCAGGCACAGACCGGCCAACACCAGCACCACCCGCCGCTAAAGCTGGAGTTGGAGTTGTAGCTGGATCGGCTTTGATAACTCCACGCGAGCGGGCTGCATCAACCTTCACTGGCCCCTCCACCACAGCCGCCGGTCATGGCCATGTCACTCAATTTATCGCTCCGTCATCCTACCTCCGACGCAGGACTTATATCCGGAGCCCATTAGCGCCCACCGAGCCAAAACCTCTAAGTCCGTTGGACAGCGATCAGTTGCAGGGTCTGGTATGTGTTCATCTCTTTGTCTCCCTTTATATTTGTCTTGTCTCATCGCATCCGTCTGCCCGTACGCCCGTACAACATCCGACGTGGGGCACGCGCGCATCCGATGACCGACGATATCTTGAGTTGAAGCTAATCTCCTGCTTGATAGAATGCCATTCGCGATTTCCTCAAAGTTCGCACCAGCTACGATGTTCTACCCTTCTCGTTTCGACTCATCGTCCTCGATACCGATCTCCTCATTAAGAAAGCCGTCAACATCCTTACGCAAAACTGTGCGTCACCCGATACCTGCAGATTTGACCACCAATGCTAAACTTTCGCCATAGCAATTGTATCGGCTCCTCTATGGAACTCAAAAACCTCTCGATTCTCCGGTATCCTTACGAGCACCGATTTTATCAATGTGATTCAGTACTATTGCCAGTTTCCTGACGAGTTCAGCAAACTCGACCACTTTCGACTCAGTAGCCTAAGAGGTTGGTCGGTGTCTTTATGCGGTGCGTGTATAGCTAACAATGGCCAGACATCGAGAAAGCGATCGGCACAATACCTATCGAGACGGTCTCGGTTCACCCTTCAAAGCCGCTTTATGAGGCCTGTCGACGCATGCTCAAGACCCGCGCTCGACGAATCCCACTCGTCGATGTCGATAGCGAGACCAACAAGGAGATGGTCGTTTCGGTCATCACCCAATATCGTATCCTCAAGTTTATCGCCGTCAACAATGAACACAACACGGTACTGCTGAAAAAAACAGTTCGAGACATTGGTCTCGGCACATACTCAGGCATCGCTACCGCCTTGATGAGCAGTTCTGTGCTTGACGTGGTTCATCTCATGGTGAAACACAACATCAGCTGTGTTCCAATCGTCGATTCACATGGGCGGGTGCTGAATGCTTTTGAGGCAGTTGATGTCATACCCTGTATCAAATGTGGTGCCTACGATGACTTGGACGGCTCTGTTGGTGAGGCACTATGCAAGAGATCTGACGAGAGTCCTGGTATTTATACATGCAGCGAAGGCGATAGCCTAGATTCCATCTTTGACACAGTCCGAAAGAGCAGAGTTCATCGTCTGATAGTGGTTGACGATGAGAATAAACTCAAGGGCATCATCTCGCTCTCAGACATCCTCAAATATGTCTTGTTGTACGGAGTGGAGGACACAAGCAACTGGGCTTGACAGGATGGATTCATGACTCTCTACCAAACATTATGAGGCTTATAATGACTGCATGCCGTCTACGGCCAAGGGAGCTCTCGTAGGAGAGACAGGCGTCGGATAGGGAGGCAAGCATATAAACTGGCGCAAGGGGAATTTCTGTGGAAAGAATATCAATGTGTGTATACTATTTCTTGCGCTATAGACCGTTGACAAGCCATGCGTATATGATGCAACTTGTCTTAGGGAAGCCGACTTCTCTAGACGTGTCACAGCAACGGGCGCTTTTTCTCGGCTTCGGGAATCGAGTGGCTGCCAATGTTTGGGTGGGATTGGCCAGGTCTCATTTGATATGAATGACATGACGGATTACAGTCAAACTTGATGTTGTTGCTTGCTGCACTCTGGCGACATCGGTGCTATCTATTCTATTTCAGTACTTCATCTCCTATCTCCCACTTCAGCTGTTTGTTTTGTAAGTTACTATCAATATCCAGCTGTTAGACCAAGTTTTATTGTGCATTATTACCCTGTGCCCCGTCACGCTGCCAGTGGCATAGACCGAGTGTATTACTTGTACACCCTCGTTTTTTGTCTTGTCTCGTAAAGTAGACACTAAATCTGCTTGAGAAGTGAATGCATGTGCCTAAAAGTCCCCAGCATACTTGTAATAAAGAGAATGTTGTCGCAAAAAGGAAAATGCCCATGCACAATACTGCATGCAATCGACCAAGACAGAATGATGAGGAGACCCACAATGATTGGACTTCGGTCCAGTGTCTACGAGCAGTCGGCTGACCACACCAAAGCTATCCTACACAAAAGCTTACAGCTTCAAGTTGACGTGGCAGATGGTCAACCAGTTACTGCTTCCTGTGCGAACCAACTGCATATGCAGGTCTTTGTTATCAGGTTGCTGTGAAAAACTGCAAGTCACCGAATTTGAACAAAGGCTTGAAGTTGGCATGGCTATTGGCTGCGTAGGTACCACATACAGTGGGAGCCTTGTTGAAACATCTTTCTTGATGGGACTCCTGAGGTACATCCTACGGCACTTTTGGGTTATGCGGACGTCTATCGCGCCATTATCTATTTATGGGACTAGTCCGGTCGTAAGGTGACACAGGGCTGCCGGTTGTAGTTACGTCAACACGCTCTTTTGCACCAACACTCGGGGTTATGGGCGAAACACGGTTGTGGCCAGACTGGCAGTAATAGAAAGGACGGTCATGGTTGCCATTACCGTTGCGATGCGTTGATTGATGTATTAGTGGTAAGTATCTGCGTTTTTGTGATCCATTACCTGCTGAAGCCCCGCCCCCCCCGGGGGATAAATCAACTCTACTAAAGTTGCTCTTGGTATGTAGGCATAGGAAGTGGTCCCGTTCCCAACTTAAATACTTGAGAACGGGGGCTACGTTTCCTGAGAGCAAAAGGCTGAACTGTGAATAAATTTACGAAACTTCTTTATTGCGTTAATAACGAACACCTACCTAGTTCCTGTCGAGTAGTAATTTACTGCAAGCGCCGAGCCACGTGCTGGCTCTTGTTCTATCTGGCTTTTCACTTGCTTAATAGCTTTAAAGCAGCCGCCAAGGCAATCAAGTTCACCGAGCTGACTCAGATCCTTGGGCGATTCCAGAGTCGAGACGTAAGGAAGTTTAGATTTCGGCGACTCAATTTGGAAACATTTTGTTTCACGCCAAGGTGACGTCTAACGAGGCCATCGTCCGCTTTTAAATTATAGCTGCAGAGCATGCAGACAACAACTGATTCTAAGAAGCTATAATTTAACTGGAGCTTTTCTAGCCTCTGCAATTGCCTTATTAACTAGGTATCAGGAAGTTATGAAGATATGATCTCGCAATATATACTTACGAAAACTATGTCAGGGGAACCGTTGTGGTAGATCCCTTTTGCAACTTGCACTTGAATATTTATTGATTTTTGCTACAGTGGCTTTATAAAAAGAACGACAGATTTCTCCCCCGCCACACAGCACCATACCATCATCGAAAAGTATCATGAACTTCAATCAATAATTCCACGGTAATAAGAACTCCAAATGGAACAGAGGCCACAGCATGTACCTCACAAGGGGGCGAGGATTATTTGGAAATATAATTGTGGTGTTTCTGCGGCTTAAATCGGGGCACAGAAGGGCCTATTGTGACATGCGATTTACGGCATCATTCAGCAATACAAGAACCAACAAAGTACCCAAAACCAACCCGGCCGAGGGTGGCTACGCATCATCACGGAAAGGGACATAAATTATTTCTTCCGAATCGTCTATAAGGAGCCTTTCGTCAGCACGAAGGAAATTGTTAAACAAACCGGCCTATCAAGTTCGAAGTCGACTGTAACTCGGTTTCTCCGCCTTGAGGGCATCATGCACTTACATGCACTCCAGACACCGCTTCTTGGCCCGACAGTGGTTAAAAAACGACTTGTATTTGCAAAAATCCTTGCGTATTGCAATTTCGACTTTTGGAAGCGCTGGTGGCCTTCTGGTGAAAGTTCTATCGCACGAGGTGAAGGCCTAGGTCGTGGCTGGATCTTCTGTAAACCTGTATGTAAAACGCTCCTCAATTTGACTATATTCCAACCTGATTATAGGGGTAAGGGCTACGAAAAGAGCAGCGTGCAGGGTAGGGTTGGTCCGAAGAGGCATTCAAAGATGCTCTTTGGCGTCTTCTGACTCCACTTCTTCTAAATTTAACCCCTTTAGATACCGACCCTACGGCCAAGCATGGAGGCGTGACAGGCGTGTTATTCGCGCCTGTTTACAAGAGCTATTACCCTAGACTCTACAGAAGAGCAATTATTTTCAGCATGATCAGCTCGGTATAAGTAAGGAATTCTTTATTACGCCTACTCGATGATCGTGGTGGTCTTGTACACTCGAAAATTCCTTTTGTCGCGCAGAGCCTTGGAGGAGGAAATAAGGCCCCATGCACTTTACCATGCAGTGAGGCATTAAATGGGGTGTGGTGGATTTCTTTATTGCCGAACATAAGCGGCGTGGTGTAGTTTGACCCAAACTACCACTGGTCTCTTAATTAGAGGCAGAAGATAATCGAGATAGGGGGTTAATGCACGGGCGAAAAATGCGTAATTTACTAAATGACAAGTAGTCCTTAGTATAGTAGGAAACCCCTCATCCTTTGTTGCCCCTCGCCATGCCCAACATCGCCCTTGGACCGGTACGCCTACCTTACTTGCACAGTCTTGAGCCAAGGGCCACGTCGGGCAAAGAGCGACGCCGAAATCGCTTTCTGGGGCTAATCTGTCCCTCAGATGGTACATTCAATCCCATCTGTACAAGCTGCAGCAGCTGCTTTTGACGCGTCATACGAAGAGCATATGTTCAGATCTCAGAATGGACTGTCGACTACACGACATTACCACCAAGCCCTGAAACTAGTCCAAAATGAAGTCTCTGACCTTAGAAATGGCGCATTACCTTGTATGGTTGCTTGTCTGCTCATGGCCTTCACTGAAGCTCTTCAGCAGCGTAGCGACAGAGGATACATGCATCTTCAGGGAGCCCTTGCAGTGATGGCTGCACGCGCCAAGGGGAACTTGAAAGGACCGGTTGATGATGATGTGCTTTCGACCTTGTTTGAGAAACTCAATCTTCATTCAGCGACCTACGCTCTTAGCTTTCCCATCCCAACGTCGGCTTTGTCGGAAGACGCCCGTTTGATCTCCATGACACCGGATCGGGCATTATATCGAATACTACACAGCTGCTACCGGTTCATTTCTACAGCGCTACCTCTCAAATACGTTCATCCGCTCTAAATACCTTATGAACTCTTGATTGAGCAAGGTCGCCATCGTGGGAACTTGCAGCAGTGGTTAGATTATAACCAGCTCGATCCTCTCCAGTCAATCGATCACCCTCAGAACGAGCAGCTTCTCGTTCTCCGCATGCAATGTCTCGCGGCATTGATATATGGTTCCAACGTTCTACAACCGTACGAAACGGCATATGATAGCTACGCACTAGAGTTCCAAGAGATCATCTCGTCGGCGAAAGCAGTTCTCGATATTCGATATGGCGACAAGGCCTCAAACTCACTACCTCTATTTACGCCGGAAATGGGAATTATGCAGCCGCTGTTCTTTGCGGCCTTAAACTATAGGAGTTCATTCTGGCGGAATCAAGCTCCGGACTTACTTCGAAAGAGCGGAAGGGAAGGTCCATGGTGCGGTGAGATTGAAGCAAAGGTTTTGGAGGTTGTGATTATGGCTGAACAAGACGCTCACTCGGATGAGTCGCAACATAATGATATCCCCGAAGATCGAAGGGTTCATCAATCTCTGGTTCTGGATTACCTTGGCAGAAGATGTGTCAGTGTCACTCGAGATCAAGGTGCCGGAAGTCCAGCTCGTTTTACCAAGGTTCAACTTAGCAGATGCCGCGATGTTAAGGCTATGCTGAGTGATGATGGAGGCTAGAATACGCGTTCTTGGATGGATGGGAAATACTGGGATATCTGGTTCGAGATTATTGCATTGCTAGAGTAGATTGCAAACGTTGAGATAAATGAGTGATCGCGCATCAAATTAAGAACAAGCGAAACGTAACCTGCCAATGTGGCTGCTCTTATGAACTACTGGCTTGTTGGCGATCTTTCCTATTTGATGCTCAACCGTCACGTGGGAGGGGTCGGGTGAGACTGAAGATCTCCCTAGTGCCAGGAATCATCAACGCAAACTGCCTACTCAGATACCTAGTTTTATATCTGTTTCAGAAATCGCGCTGTCTGGCATTCACTTCAATTCTTGCAAGTGAGCCCCATTATCCTTCTATTTCGGTCTGTTACTGGGTATGGATAATGCCCGGACCCCTCGGGCTTCAGCCGCAGTGAGCCTGAATCACGATGCCTCGCCTGTGTTATGCGCCTCATGCTCTTCCATGAGCCACTCCAATATAGCTCCTGGGGCTGTGTTCTTCTTTGGCGCCGATCCACCGTTGAATGAGGATCCATGCAGCCTCTGTGCCGTGGTTCGTGGATCATATCTCGAGGTCCTCCAGACGCACTTACACTGAATCCATTTCCCACCCAAGCAAACGCTAGGAAAGCCAACTCCACAGCACTCGATTAAGATGGAGGTTCAGAAAATCGCACCAACATCATCGTTAGAGGATGAGTGTGATCTTGTGGTAGTGAAAACAACTCTACAAGATACCTGGTACAATGATGAAGTCGACAGGGAGTTCTACCTGCACAGCAACCACTCTGGCAGCCCATGCATTCTCAAAAAGGATCTGCCTCTGGAATCAGTTCCAGAATATGGTGGATACGGAGCTCTTTCGACGTATGCCGATCTCGACCTTGCCCGGATTTGGATCCGGGAATGCAACCAGCAGCATGCCAACTGTCAACCCATTATGGCTGCGGTACCTGAAGAGGCCCTCCAGGCCTCAACAAGTTTCATAGACGTAAGATCGCGGCGCTTGATTCCTCTTGATGAGATAGCCGAAAGGCCTTTCGAATATGTCGCTCTCAGCTATGTCTGGGGTGTCGACTATCAGGTGCGCACAACGACTGAAACCATCTCCGAGTTTAGAGAACGCATCCCGAGATCCTCAGACAATGATAAGAGCTTCAGGTTACCCAAGACCATCGAGGATGCCATGGAGGTGACACTAGCCCTTGGATATCGTTATCTCTGGGTGGATGCACTCTGCATCATCCAAGATTCGCCTGTAGATCTAAAGGTCCAACTAGCCCAGATGGACCATATATACGGGTTGGTCACCCTGACTATCATCGGGAGGTCGAGCCGATCCTCAGACAGCGGCCTTCCAGGCGTATCAGTTCCTCGAATCTGGCTTAGCGGAGAGAACCTCAGCTGCATGACAGACAGCGGGCTTCAGATTGGCTGCTGGGATGCCCTGGACTCTCACTACGAAAAAGATGAGGAGAAACACGGGCTTCTCGCAGACCGAACATGCCACATGTGGCGAGGCTGGACATTTCAAGAACAGATCCTTTCCACGCGTGCTCTTGAGTTCAACCGCCGTCGCCTCATCTTCTGGTGCGGCTGCCCAGAGCCCTCTGTAGAGTTCGGCGCGGCGCCGGGGACGGATATCAGAGATGCTCATCACTTTCGCGGTGCGATGAGAAAGTACAAAGACACAGGCGGCGAGGTCTCACCAGGAGAGGAGCCATGGAATTACATGACTCGAGATATGCTGATCAGTCGATGGAAAACGGTCCGTGAGCACTTTTCTACGAGGCAATTCAGCTTCCACAGCGACCGGCGGAATCGGTCAAACTAGCCAGCTTTTGGAGTTCTTCCCGATACGCACCTTTTATAACATTAAAAATTCCATTATCTAACGGCTGCAAACCATGGGAACAATGTGCTGGTAGGTAACAGCAGTAGACGTTGTTCAGAAAGCACGTCGCCATCCACTCGTCCTGACTGCTTGTTAATGGCCCTATAGCGGGTAACTCTGCGGCGAAAACACCAAAATGCTTACCTGCGCATGGCTCCCGTGACCGTCAAGGATAATGAGTCTCGCATCCGATGCATCACGAGGCTCCGTTTGGGGTAGATAGACGTCTTTCAACCATTCGAGAGCTATATGGTTGTCGGTCCAGCCGTTCGGGGATGTGATGTAGTGCCAGTCCGCTATCAATTCGAATTCGTTCAGAAACCACTGCTTCTGCAGCTCTTTTCCTTTAAAGATAATTCCCGGTTTCAAAGCACGGCCAGTTGCAGTAACAGCCTCAATAAACGAGGTCCACGTGCGCGACTGAACGCCTTTCAACATCGCCTTCTTCTTCGGGTCAGAGCTCCCGATTACGAGGCTGTCCAGGCCTTATGGACAACCAATTAGTTATGCCCTATAAAAGCACGTAGAGGACTTGTAGAGGAGTTACCGAAACCCGCCATTATGCCACCCTCGTCCACGTTAACCGTGTTCTCAGGCTTGATCCAGCCGTACTCGTTCTCCCGGATATCGAAGTACCAATTGACCGCCTTCGGAGTAAATCCGTCGAATCTGGCGGCTTCCTGTCGTTTCCCAAGCTTGGTAGATAGTTGTAGGTGACGTTTGACGAACCTGGTGGTCCAGTGCTTGCCCAGGGGCATGTTATCGCCTTGTTGTTGAAGGGTGGCCTCGACACAGGCGCGGAGCTGGCTGTGCGAGGGAGCATAGCCCAGAGACTCTTGTCGCAGTACCCAACGAAGGAGAGTCTCCTCCTGGCTCTTTGAAATACGCTGGTGGGCCTGGATCCGTTCATTCCTGCTCGCTTGACCAGAAAGTCGCCCAGAAAGGGTCGACCGAGGTACTCCACGTTTCTGGGCCGCCCCCGTCTGTGACAGGCCTCTATCAGTAATATCGAGTATAGCCTCAGCTACGTCATCTTCGGTATAAACACGGCGAACCATTGCGGAAGGAGTTCCGGCAAGAAAATTACATGAAAATTCGGCTCAAGTGGATGGAGTCGCGTAGGGTAGATGAGGAGAAATGCGAAAGAATTCAAACTGCTAGAAAACTAGACCACGAGGCGGAACGGGGAAAAGTTAAGCTGATATTAAAATTTCATGAAAACTGCTATACAACATTGGTATAGGTTTGCGAGTATCTACGTTCTTGGCTGAATGCGATGTGCTTGGAAATTCGGAGTTTGTATGGGAAAATTGAAATTTTGGTGGTCCATTAGGTGGGGGTGCCCACTAGGTGGTCCTGGATGGTAATCCACAATAAAATGAGTATGTCTCTATTTCCACATAGAGGTAATAAGTAAGAGTAGTAGTATATTAATAAAGGTATTCTAAGAACTATAACTTGAAAGTAAAGTAAAGCTAAGTCTATTTAATATTCCTAAAGACTCAATAGACCTCCCGACTATTCACACTGGCCGTTAAACGGACACGAAGTATGGTCGTAGTCGCATAAGCTTGGCACAGGGCACCCCTCACAGTTATTAGTCATGAAGGTATTCTCGAAGAGGAAGCCCTTAATATCAATATCAGGCATACCTCCCCTACCGGGCTTGGTACCGCAAACCCATGTATCTGACTGTCTCTCATAATTCTTACCGGTAATAGAGAAGCCGTCTTCCGAGGTATATGTTAACTCGGACCCATTTTCGGTGACGCTGACTTTTGCTTTACCAGCACAGTCCATTCGATAGACAGAGTTTTCTGAAGCAAACCATATACCATTCCCAGAGTCGCACATTAGGATGCCATTCTCCCAGACCTGGACATACATGCTATCAGGGGCGCCAAGGCAGTTCCTCATGTAGGTGTGTGCAGTGATACAGCGCCCCTTTGGCTGTGGCTTTGGCTTTGGCGACGGCGTCGGCGTTGCTTTAGGCTTCCAAGAAGCACAAGCGCTAGAAGTGATAGTTGCCTGACCCTTGGGACCGCCCAAGAGAGTCCAGGTAGTACTGGTGGCGCAGGTAGCACCATCTGGGCTAACAGGTGGCTGCCAAGGAGCAATAGTGGGAAAGTTGGGATCAACGCCGGTGCTGATACACGAAGTGCTTGTTTGACATACACCTCCTCTAGGTCCACCGTTACAATGGACCGCCGTCGTGGAAGCCAGGCAGACCTTTCCGACCGGAACACCGCTGCCGGCGGTTGTTGTAGGGAGATCAGGCAAACCGGGGAGAGGGTTGGGGGCTGGTTCACCACCTCCATTGTTGTTTCCAGAAGGGGAAGTTGGGTTGGAAAAGTCGGGGTTTGTACCCGTCGGGTTGAAAGTACACCAGAAACCATCACAGAGCTTTCCACAAACGTCGCTACACAAAGGACTTGGCTTGCCGGGTTTGAACTCGACAGGTGGTCCGAAATGTGGTCCTGGCCCGTCATTGCTATTGCTTCCGGTTCCGGAGCCAGGCAACTCACACGAGTCATCAAAGCCGCGGGCCTCTAGACCTCTCTTTGGAATGGCGTTTGGATTGCATGACGGATTGATTCCCTCTGGCCGTAGCTGGGCATTGTAGATGGTTTTCTTCTTCTCCGTGTTTGGATCAGGACTGTAGTCCAAGACACGCTGCGTCACGTCAATTGCTTCCCTGACTTGTACTGGCGATAGGTCACCATATTGCTGGACGATATCTGGGAGTCCACGGAAGTATGCAACAAGTCCAGCGACAAGAGGGGCAGCTGCAAGTCCGAAGCGACATGGTTAGAGCCAACTCGGCCAAAAACTTGAAAGGTGGTGTAGACTTACCAAAAGAAGTTCCCGAGGCCGTGCCTCCGACGTATTGCGGGATATGAGAAAGAAGCCTGGTAAAACGTAAGTTCTCTCCTGGTGCGTAATGCGTGAGCATGGCATCGAAAACGTTGAAGTCAGATCTCTTGCTGTATTGGTCGATAGCGCCGATAATAAACTTGGCCTTGAGTGAAGCCATGGAACGCTGCGGTTCGTGAAAGGGTGCACTGGGGTCATTGCCAGCAGCAGACACAAACACTACTCCGTACTTATCCTCAACTCGCTTCATCAACATTGCTGGTAAGAAATCATGTCAGTACAAGGACCTGTAAGTATTCGTGCCCGCACTTACCATGTATAACCCATAATGCATGGTGGTTTACATTTTGGAACTTCTGTCCATACGACATGTTGACGACTGCTTTATTCTTTTTGCCCTTCTGGTCGTTGGCAATCATCAAGAGATTCTCAATGGCCCGTTCTCCGAAGAATCCGCCGCCCATGGTAAATTGGATAAAGACAAGGTTGGAAGCACGAGCTATACCCATGGCGTGTCCAACGGCGTAGGATGTTGTCAGGTACCCGTGTGCCTTGTGGTCTTCTGGAGGCTGGGGAAGGTTCCACATTGGATCTGGGAAGAGCTGTCTGGGATTGGCGTTGTTGATATCCTAAATGGCGACGTATTATTAGACTTGCATCTCATCTTATGAAACTATCATGTCACTTACCTGATCATATTGACCGTACCATCCACCATCCACAACATAGACGGTCTGGCCAGCGCCTCCCTGTGTCTCCCAGTAATGAGTGAATTTGTCCTTGCTTGGCTCATGAGACGGCTTGCTTGTGTCCTTGTAAGCAAAGTCCATATTGAAAGGATAACCCCGTGGCATCGAGATCATGGATAAGTGCCACATCTTGTCGGCAGAGTTATCCGCGAACCTCTTGGAGAGATGTTTGTCGTTTGGTGTCGTTCCGCTCTTTACAATGGGCTGCTTTGGAGTATGATTGTTGCTTCCTTTACCTTGGTCAAGGTGCGAATGTTTGAGTTCAGATTCCGGTCTGGGCCACCTCTCGCTTCGCTTTGCGAGCGGCTTCTTATCGTTATAGTAGGCAGCTCGTACCTAAGTTACAGTTCATCAGCTTCTGCGCAATGTGAATATCACAAAACATGTCATCTTACCTCGGGCACTTCGTCAGAGTTGAAGTAGGCCATACCGTGTGGACCTAGGTTGTACACGACGATGAAACCTGTGAAACCTAGGTCGTCTGCCCGAAATTCCTTGTAGTCGGCTGCCATTTGTCGCGCAGTGAGAGCAGTTTTGCGGTCTTTAAGGAGTTGGATGACAATTCCGCGTGCGAGTGAGTTCGAGGGGTCCTTGAGGAGCAAAAACGCTCCTTCTCCATCCGACTCGCAATCCCAGTTAGGCATCAGACGTCTCTTGACAAGCTCCCGCTTCTCATGCTCGGGCATACCGGTCATCTCTGGCATCGTGTCGAGAGCACCGACAGCTCGCTTGATGAGTTTGCAGGCCTTGGCCGTTTTCGTAGCCTCAACATCCTTAAAGTTGCATCCTGTAATGGTTGCACACTTGGACTTGACTTGTGTAGCTGTGGTCTTTGTCACTCCTGCAGAGACAGTGGTTGCAAAGGAGCTGGTGGTCAAGCAAAGGGATGCTTCTGCGGGCGTGCATGCTTCTGGCTTGGGTGGGGGGTTGATTTTACCACCAGGTAGAACTCTGTCGGTAGTGTTAGAATTAGATATGACGGGGTTTTCTTGAAATCAACTCACGTCAGCTCAGGCCACGGAGGGAGCGTTCCCTTGATGGTGAACCCAGGAGGTAGCTTGATCTTGTCAAGAGGAGGCGGACCACTGGGAAATGGTCAGCAAGTCAAAGCCTGAGTGGTAAGGGACTGGGCTATGAACTTACGGAGGCAAGATGCCTTCTGGAAAGTTCCACTCCCAACCTTTAATGTCAACACCAAACTCGGGCCAACTAATGCAAACCTTGATCATAGTTAGTATCCAATGTCATGCAATCTGTCATGTCTCGACTCGTCCAACTTACCCAGAAAAACCACAGTTTGCATGTTGTCTTGCTCTTAGGTCCATCACCATCATCATCCTCTCCTTTCTCAGGAACCTCTGTCTTAACGGGCTTGACCTCTCCACTCACAGGCCACGTGGGCTCAGGTTCTTCTCCGCCAAAAGGAGTCTTGGTATAAGGATCCCAGGTTGGTTCAGGGGGATCCTCCGGTTCGGGGCCAGTGAGGATCCAGGGGAACCCTGTAGTGTCTGTACTGGGCTTTGTGGAGACCGGCTTGCCTGGAGCAATGGTGCCTCCGACGATCTTGGGCCAAGGGGGGAGAGTGAGAGTTCGTACTTGGGTCGAACCGGCCTGAAAAGTGAGGGTTGTGGTAATAGGCTTGATGTCGACACTAGGCGTGGGCGTGAGGGTTCCTGTATCTTGACCAGATGTGATCCTGATATTATAATAGTTAACAGACTCCGTGGTAATTTCGGGAACCTTAACTGTTATGGTCTTGGTGGTACCTGGCGCTACTTGGATAGATGTTATATACGGAGAAATGGAAATAGTGGTCTTGGATGATAGTGCTCTAGGAGGCAGCACAAGCTGGCAAGGCCCGGTACACTGAGCAGGTGTTCCTGAATAAACAGCGGGGTCAAGATAGACCACTTCTCCTTCTGGGTCATCAGGTCTTTAAATTGTTAGTAATAGTCTCATAAGACTAGTTTATCTTGGTGGAACTTACGAGCCTGATCCTGGAACTTGGAAGTCAATACTCCAGATCATGGTTCCTCCAAAGCACAGGCTATCCGCAAAAGCCCGCTTGGCCGCAAAGGTTTCATCGTCGTCGTAACCAATCCATTGATCATCCCAGGTAATCTGCTTCATCATCGAGTCAGGGAGATACTGAGGCTTGATGTTACGCTTCTTGATCAGTTGCTCAATCTCAACGAGGGACATAACACCGCCAAATCCTGTACAGGGGGCCGGCTTGCTGGGACCGGCAAACGGACACAAAAGTTGGTTGCAGGAGGGATCAGCAAGGGTATAGCCTCTACCGTACATAGCGAGACCAAAGTTGAGTTTCTGCGGGTTAAGTCCATCAAACCAAAGAGGTACCGTGTTATTGCGGATCTCACGGATATCTGCTTGACCGCGGACCTTCTTACCAAGAGTCAAGACATCAGCATCCCAAGAACCATGGAGATCTAGCACAGGATTAGTATAGAACGGGACGAGTGAGTTATTTGTAGCAAACATACCGTAGGCCATAAAGCCAAAGAAGTCAACATAGGGTTCCATTCCTACAAGTAAAGTTAGTCCTTGTCAAATATGTCATTCCCAACATGGATAAAATACCCTTAGCGTCAAACCAGCGAAGATACCAGTAATCAGGGGCAAGTGTCAGACTAATACCATACGACTGGCCGTAGGCTGCGCGCATCTCCCTCACTAGGGCGACCAGGTTCTTTGTATCGGCGAGTTTGTTGCCGCCTCTCTTAGGGTCACCTGGGTACTCCCAGTCCAGGTCGACACCCGAGAAGCCGAAAGTGTCCATGTACTCCTTGACAGAGCTGATAAAAGCGGCACGGTTGGCTTTGGAAGATACCATTTGGCTCCTATGGAGGAAAAAGACAAAAAGGTCAGTATGCTACTCTTGTTGCCGGCAGTGACTGTAAACACCTACCATGTCTTGTGTGTGGCAACCTCGGGGTTGGAAAAGTCAAAACCTCCAATGGCAATCCATGTCTTCAGCTTACTGCTTGCAAGAGATGTAAACTCTTTCATCAGTTGGATATCATCTGGGTGGGCGGGAGCAATTCTAAAGTTGACTGGGTCGATAAAGGCAAAGGAGAAGAAGATGTGGGTGTACTTGGTTGTGTCGAGTTGCTTAGGTGAAACCTTATTACAGAGTCGAGTACGAGTATTCCACGACTGATAGTAACCAATTGTTCTGGCAGAGGAACCTCCGCTACCCTTGGCACATGAGGGTGGTCCGGTAGTCGAACAAGAGCCGTATCCAGCCTGACAGGGAAGCGTCTTGTGGACGGGATCGGCGTTATTACAGTAGACGTCAGTGGCTAAAACGAGGTGGGTAAGGTGGAGAGTAAGAGGTAGGGGAGATAGATAAGTAGAGAGGTGATGAGACAGTGAGAAAGACTTTGGAGTGGTTAGAGGTATACTTACTGCCACACCAGCCAGTTGCACTACCTATTCTCTAGTTAGCATTTAACGACATTGACATGGGCCGCTCCTCCAGTTATTTACTCACAACAAAGCTTCATACCACATGGCATATCGGCATCCTCACTAAACTCTCCGCACATGGCCGTAGCGTCACACTGAGACTGACAGCCCGCGCCGCAATAATCGGGTCCGTAACCACAAATGCTGTTCTTTCCGCAGCAACTAGGCAGAGTTTAGTTAGTACGAGACCGACAGCTGGTTGAGAAATGCAGGTTGTTAGAAGAATGCATACCTTCCGTCAATGCAGGGCGCATTATCGCAACGCAGAGCGTCGCGTTTCTGGAAAAGATTGACATTTCTGCTTTGTAAACTCGAAGCGGTAGCTTTTTTGGACACTGTCTTGTTCAAAGCAAGAGCATCTGCTGGGATATGGACGGGCGGTGCCTCGTCTGGGTTCTGATGAGCAGGGCTGTGCTGGATCTTGTTGAAGATTTTCTGTGTTTTTTCTAATATAACGTTAATTCCGCTTGTAGGTTAGGGGATAGTATACCAGAAGTTGTATAGTACGAGGTGTAGAAAAGAAGAGGTCATACCATCAATAGGCCAAAGATAATAATAAGAGGCTTGCTAGAGATTCGGGATTGCAGTGCGACGCAGGATATATATAGCCTAATTGTGGCCACAGAATGCGAAATTTGGGTACCAAGATGTTAGCCCATGACTGCGCTTTTTCCACCGCATGTGAATGGTCTAGACTGACAAGCAAGCAAGCAAGCGGGACTTTTCCCTCCCATATTCTTATCGAACATCTTACCAGGTATCTTTGCTCCACAAAGGTGACTAAAAGGCATGATTCTGATTACTGTGGCGATAAATTTCAGCTTTCTGAAACTCTAGACCCTTATCTCGCGGTCTAAAAGCTCACCGTTCATCGTATTGCAGAAGGTCGTAGGGTTTAAAATCCTTCCGAAGCTTAGTTCCCGTAAAAACTCTCGGAATTGACTAGCGCGTGGAGGTCCTCGGGAGGTATTTCTTCACTTGAGTGTAATTTCAGTGTGTTCTTTCCTACGTAGTAGTCGGGTCTGACTGGGCGATAAATGTCACGATTCTAGACTCTCATTTTGCGGTCTAAAAGCTAACCGTTTAACGTTTGGCAAAAGGCCGTAGGGTTAAGAATCCTTCCGAGGCTTAATTAATCGATCCAATCCTCAGGTCTTCAGGGGTCGGACTGGGCGATGCATAATGCAAGGTACATATGTTCCGGACCAGTTAAGAGAGTTATAGCGTGCAGGGATATGTAATCCTACCTAACGGGAAAATCGACATATCTGGCTTAGCCAAATCTTTCATCCTCGGCTCTTTTTTATTAATGTCATTATGCTTGTTTGACCTAGCGCTAGTCTGGCCTGGAATAATCTCGGACCACAGTTTATCATGGCTTAGCTTGGGTTGGAGTACGAACCGTTAAAATTGCAGAGTTTACGGTTACCAAAAAGTCATTCGATCCTACATATTCGTACATTAAGATGTGTCTCCAGCGAGCACGTGCCTGGGACGTCTCCAAGATACAGGACAGTGTGTAGTCGTTCTCCAGAACTCGACTGGGCATTATGTTGCGCATGACGAGAACGTCCAGAAATATAGCTATTGGCATCCGAGATTGGTTTCTACGGATAATACTCATCACCTCGTTGGCAAGACATGCCTCGTATAACAAACCTCTATCCTGGGGCGGACGTCCGTTTAGGAAGTCTCCATTTGGGAAGGCGTTAGCTGCAGGTGGCGTGGCCTGGGCGCGCCCACTGACTAATCACCACACAATACCTTCTCCCATTGGTGCTTATGAGTCGCGCTCTGCAGCAGCAATAATCAGTCATCAAACTGCATGTTAGAAATGGCCCAAACGTTCGTGGAGGATGCCCTCCCCCCGGAAGGTATATTCAGTTCACGTGAAGCTCTTCTTGCAGCTATAAATTCCTGGGCGAAACCTCGTGGTTATGCTTTTACCACAGGCAAGTCTACAAAGACTGCGAACGGGCGCGTCAAGGTGATATACGCGTGTGACCGAAATAAACAGCCGCCGAGCTCGTCTGTTGAACGAGTTCGCCGCACCTCGAGTCGAAGGACTGGCTGCAAGTTCTCTGTTATTGCCAAAGAATCACGGGACGGTAGTACATGGACCCTGAGCCATCGTCCAGATCAAGAATGTGCCAAGCACAACCATCCACCAAGCGAGCACCCATCTGCGCACCCGGCACATCGACGATTTGAGGAGCAAGATGCCGCAACTGTCTCCAATCTTGCCAAGTCTGGGGCTACTGCGCGGGATATAAGGACTTATCTTCATAATCACTCGGAGACTCTGGCGACCCAGCGAGACATCTACAATCGGATTGCGGAGACAAGAAGGGACTTGCGTGAAGGTCAGAGCAGCATCCAAGCGCTAGTTGACCAGTTGCACAAAGAAGGTTTCTGGTGCAGAATCCGCCTGGACCCAGAAAATCGACTGACAGCAATCTTCTTCGCTCATCCGGACTCTGTGGCGTACTTGCAGTGCAACCCAGATGTTCTACTGTTGGATTGCACATACAAGACGAATAAGCACCGTATGCCACTGCTTGACATGGTCGGAGTTGATTCTTGCCAGCGTTCATTCTGTATAGCGTTTGCGTTTCTTTCGGGCGAATCCGAAGAGGATTACTCATGGGCACTGGAGCATCTCAGATCGCTCTATCATTGTGAGCTCCCTTCAGTCATTCTGACCGATCGATGTCTTGCGGCGATGAATGCTGCTGCTACATGGTTTCCTTGCTCCAAAGCGCTGCTTTGCCTCTGGCACGTCAACAAGGCCATCGTTCAGCATTGCCGACCATTGTTTGCTTCTCCGGACGATAAGGCACTAGACCAAACCGAAGGTAAAATGTGGGACGAATTCTACGCGTCCTGGCACTTGATTGTTGCCTCCCCGGACGAATGGACTTTTGAGGAGCGACTAGCCGAGTTTGAACTCAAATATGGCAACAAATACCTCGAGTCTGTTGGGTATATCAAGATGTGCTGGCTCGAGCCGTATAAAGACAAAATTGTCAAAGCGTGGGTTGATGAGCACTTGCACTTCGGCAACGTAGCAACGTCGAGGCAGGTTGTCTGCGGGACTCGGCGCGGAAAACAGACTACTAATGTGCATGTTCCAGGGCTGAAGGCATCCATTCACTAATCAAATCACACATCAAGACTTCAACATTTGATCTCTTCGATGTTTGGCAAGCGATGAAGCACGCTATCACGAACCAACTGAGAGAACTCAAACATATCCGGGCCACCCAACAACTGCGGACGCCGCTGGACGTTTCCGGAGTGCTGTTCGAGGCGGTGCGAGGCTGGGTCTCACACCAAGCTCTACGCAAGGTGCAGGAGCAACGGCAGCTACTTCAGAAACCCCATAAGGCTCGCTGCAGTAACACTTTCACATCTTCACATGGGCTTCCATGCATGCATACCTTGAGGAAATTAGAGGAGGAAAGGCGGGCCCTTTTGCTTGATGATTTCCATCCTCACTGGCATTTGAAGCGAGACGTGGCACGATCACGGCCCGTGCTGGAGCCAGCACGAGTCGGAGACCGACTCGACGTACACCACGCTCAGCCAAAGACGACCACCAAACGCGGGCCCTCTGGATTCGAGATGATCGAGCATAGCAAGAGAGTTCCCAGTACCTGCAGCAGATGCCACAAGGTTGGCCATACAATGGCCTCCAAAAGCTGCCCGCTGAGATTTAATGCAATGCCAAGGAAAGCAGCACACATTCCAGATCCAACTCCGCAGCCGGGAAGAACACTGGATCCAGTTTTGATTCATCGAACGGAAACACCTCTACAGCCAGAGCACATACCTCGTCAGGACGCAATCGTAGAAACTGCTGCAGAAGTAAGTCAGCAAAGAAAGAGTGCTGAACCCTCCGCAACTGGCCGACCTCCTCCTTTGTCGCCCACACGCATTGTTCCCCAGCTCCCTACCATATTAGACAGCCCAGCTCCGATCTCACCAACCACTGCCGCTAAAGTACATCCGGCTAAAGAGGTATCTGTTGTCCATGAGCATTCGACCCAGTTGCAACTGCGTTATGATTCTCCGGAGGCCATTTATGCGAGATATGTAGCCGCAAGGAGCGTCTGGTACGCTGCGCAGCCCCACGGTAGTATCAAAACTAATCAGCAATATCGCAAGGCGAAGGGGCTTCCGCAACGGTATGGCAAAAGGAGCTATGAATGGTGCTTGGATTATAAACAGATGTCTAAGCGTTGTGCGACTCAAACGGGATCTCGAGACTGGACAAAAGAAGAGATGATGGCATATCTAGATTGGTGCACTGCAGAAGACAAACGCGTTGAAGCCCAGGTTGCAAAAGAGATGGGTGACGACCCACTAGCAACCAAGAGGAGAGGCATGAAAGATATCTGGGAAAGCGCCGAGAGGGATAGCCTAGAACAGCAAGCCTTGCACTCTGTAGGGGGCAAGACTGAACAATGTATAATAGTAGAGATGTGAATATTTTTTCTTTTTTTTCTTTTCGTTATTATTAGCATGACACAAAGGACTTGCACGGTGCAGAGCGCGACTCATAAGCACCAATGGAAGAAGGTATTGTGTGGTGATTAGTCAGTGGGCGCGCCCAGGCGCCCAAGGATATTTGAGCGCCCGGGCGCCCACGTATCAGTCGCCATAGAAATGGAGGCGCTGATTAAGACAGGGGCTCAGAGTGGAACGCGACGCGTCCTGTTACGTAAATCGCACATAAGTATAATTGTTGAACAGTAGGATTGGCCGTACGGGTATCATGTGACCTAATAGTCAGCTGTCGGCAACCCTAGACCCATTCAGGAAAGCATAATAAGCAGAACCCCTCTCCGAGGAAGGCGGGAGATGGAGTTCGGACAATACACATGCAATTAAGGACATCAAGGCGCACGCGATCCGTTCAACAATAATAACGTGCGTGATAAG